>PITA01005296.1:0-92960 GCA_004023965.1 Spilogale gracilis
CACGGCTTCTCCGTAGGCCAGTGCTCCCCATGACACCCCACGGCTTCTCCGTAGGCCAGTGTGGAACATGGTTCACGTGGGGTCACTTTTGCTTTTTCTTCTAGCTGATTTTTTTTTTTTAAGATTTTATTTATTTGACAGAGAGAGACACGGTGAGAGAGGGAACACAAGCAGGAAGTGGGAGAGGGAGAAGCAGGCTTCCTACCGAGCAGGGAGCCCGATGTGGGGCTCGATCCTGGGACTTCGGGATCATGACCTGAGTGGAAGGCAGATGCTCAATGACTGAGCTGCCCAGGCGCCCAGGGTTGACAGGGTTTTAAGGCCCCTCACCTCTTTGTGTCAGTGTGCTTGGGCTGCCCTAACAACATACCATAGATTAGGGGGTTTAAACAACAGGATTCTATTTCTCACGGTCTGGAGGCTGAAGTCCAAGATCAAAGTATCCACAGGGTCTGTTTCGCCTGAGGCCTCTCCTTAGCTTATAGATGGCCATCTTCTGGCTGTGTCCTCACATGGTCGTCCCTATGTGTCTGGGTCCTAATCTCCTCTTTTATAAGGACCCCAGTCAGCTTGGCCCACCCATGTCATTTTCACCTAAACATCTTTAAAAGCCTCATCATTTCCAAATCCAGCACGTGCTGTCTGAGATGCTGGGGGTTAGGCCTTCTACACTGGGGGTTAGGCCTTCTACACATGAGTTTCGGGAGAACGCACCTCGGCCATAGCCCTCACCTGTCAGAAAGGACAGTTTCTTACGTCACATCAGCTGTTACAGTGGTCCCAAGCGTCAGAGACCCAGCGTTACCCCAACTGTGTCGGCATCTAGAGCTGCTCCTTCATGCCAGGCCCCCTTGGGCTGCAGCTCTGTGTTTGCTGGGTTCACCCCCAGCAGCAATAACTCCATTCCTACCTCGTGCCCAAGATGTGTGAAAGGTCCGTGCTGGCCAGCCTGCAGGATGCCCCGGCTTCTCACGGGGGGCATTTGTGGGCGGGAAGCCCCTTGGCTTCCCGTAGGGGTGGAGAGCTGCGGGAGAGGGGTAGTGCGGCAGAGGGCAGGCCAGCACCCACGTGGGTGGGCTGGGCCTGGGTTTCCTGGAGCCATGGCCCGTGGCACAGATGGCTCGTGGGACCAGGCTGGCCTGGTGTGGCCCTGTTCAGTGAGGCCCCCGGAAATGGGGCAGTTCACGCCGTGTTTCCCTTCTACAGAAGAGAGACTGCCCAGAGCAAAATTGCAGGCTGGCCTCCTGCAACCCACGGTGGGGCAGAGCTCTGTGCCCAGCAGGGCGGGAAGGCCTGTCTCTGCCTGGATCTGTTCTAAACCGTCACATCCCTGTGTCCTCTCCATTGGCTGCCACTGCTGGTCCCCCAGCGGCCTGGAGGGTCCTCCCCACAGACTGTCACCCCAGGAAGCCTCACGAACAGCACACCCAGCAATGTCTGAGGACTAAATACAGAGGACAGAGAAATAGCACCTCTGAGTTCAGAGCATTCCAGGCCACTAAGGGACTAAGTACATCTTGGAATGTACCGGAGGGTGGTTCCCATCTTGGATGACCGGGAAGAGGGAGTTAATACACCCTGACTTGTTTTTCCTACGGCGCCTCACTCATCCCCACTCCTCCACCTCACGAGATGTTTTTCTTTCATTACCCAGTAATTGAACTGAAAGCAGAGGATCGGAGCAAGTTTCTGGACGCACTTGTTTCCCTCCTGTCCTGAGGGTGAGATGTGGGGGAGGAGTGGGGTGCTGGAAAGTTCCGGGGGGGGGCGCTTCAGGGGAGACCAGAGTGGGAGTGCTGCCGCAAAGCTGGACCTATTGAAGTGTAACGAGGGCCCCTCATTCCCTGCTTTTTCCCTCCTCAAGCCAAGGCTTCTACTCGTTTCAGACCCAAGCAGTGTTCCTGAGCAGATTTGGGGCCAACACATTTTTCCCAAGGGTGTCTGTGCCTGGGCTGGCGGCAGTGCCACAATGGGGCATTTTGAAGGAGCTAATTTCATTAAGCTCCTGGGGCCCCTTCAGCAAAAGCTGGCATTTGCCCTCTCCTGGCCGCGCTGTGGGCTGGCCATCAGTGGGTGACACTCCCAGCACTGCCGGGAAAGAAGGCCACCCTTGGGGGGGCCACCCGGAGCCTTGCCACCCTTTGTGGCCTTGGGTCAGACCCTGGGCTGGAGCCCACAGAGGCTTCTATCCAGGTTCTAGCGTGCTGGACTTAGGCGAAAACAGAGCTGTTGGCAGTCGCGTGGCTGGGAACTAGAAAATGCCATCTCCTGGGCCTTGCAGGGCGTGAGGCTGCCACTGGTGGCCCATGCGCTGCCCCCGCTAGGGCTCTTCCCAGGGCCACACGTGCCAGCTCTTTCCTGAGGCCCTCAGCAAACGGGCCAGGGGGCCGCTCCGTGCCTAGTGGCCCCTTCTCAGCCCAGGGCCCCCTGCACAGTGGATGCCCACGCCCATCCCTGCCTCTCACTGAGCCCTGAGCTGGAGTCACTGATGGGGCAGATGGGCACTGTCAGGGCTATGATGTAGAGGGTCCCCTCATGCCAGCCCAGGGTCCTCCCGCTCCCCACCCCATCCACAGTGAGCTGGAAGCTATGGGGAGCAGGAGCCCTTCCCCTGTCGGGGCCTCAGTGGGCTCTGCTGAGAACGGTATAGGGGACCTCAGGGACCCACAGTCCCTCTTTCAGGGTCGGCAAGTGCATATAGGGTTTGGGGTGGGGCTTTGGGGCCAGATCCTCTGGTTCTTCAGCAAAATGTGTTGGGTAACTCACCAGGCTCTGGCTGTTTCCTCAACTGAAATGGGGCTGATACCCTTTGGACAAGGAGTGCCAAGCCTTAGGGTGGGGGCAGGGTGTAAATTTATGACGAAATCAAGGGCTGCAAGTGGGGGCTCTCGGGCAGGTGGCTGGTGTTTGAGGCCTAGCCCCCTGCAGCCTGCCCAGTGATGGCACCCGCGCTGCTGTGCGTCCCACCACCAAGACGGGTGCAAGGCCTGCTGGGCAGGGGGAGGAGCAGTGCAGAGGAGATGCTCCAGGCAAGGAGGAGGCCTTGTGAGGGCCCCAGGGGGGCTGAGGCAGGGTCTGCGGGGTGATAAGGCGGTAGAGCGCCCGGAGGCCCTGGGGTTCTCAGGCACATGACAGCCTGGGCCCAGCCAGAGGGGTGCAGTGAGGCCAGTGGGCACCTCAGTGGTGTGGGGGTGGCTCTCCCCCCACCGTCGCCGCCCCTCTCCCTGTGAGTGCCAGAGCCTACTGGAAGCAAGCCCAGCAGGTCAGAGGGAAGGCCTGGACAGTTGATTTGTTTACTTCAGAGAGACATCAAAATTGTTGAAATATACTTAATTTTTCTTTTTTTCTTCTCTAGAGTTGGATCTCTGCAGACATGACCTCCTCCTTATTTATATCAACTGGATTTTATTTAGATTATAAGTTATGGACATAGTTTGAGATGCAGACACAGTTGGTTTTCAATGGAATAAAATGTTTGTTTTAGTTTTCGTGCCTCTCTTGGCCGTGGTCATAGGGCCACCACTTGTTTTTGTCCTGAACTTTTCATGGGAGCAGGGGAGCCTTTTCCTCTGCCCTGGGCGACCTTGAGGCCAGGTAGTAAATAAGTATGGTGGGTGGCCTCTGGGCTCCTTGGAGACCAGTGGGTGGAGGCCAGGCCGTCAGCATGGGACTTCTCCATGGCTCCTGCTCTGACCACTGCCCAGCAATGCCATCCAGGACCTGGCTCTGCCCTCCCGCCACTTCTTCCTGTCACCTGGCCCTGGCAGCAACTCAGACTCACCCTCCTGACTGCCCTGCCTCCCGGGCTCCCCACCCCACAGCCATCGTCTCACCCTTCTGCACTTCCTGTTCTGGTATCCCCCATCCCCATAGGCACATGGCACCCCCAGGCTAAGGGGAGAGTTGGGCAGATAGCAAGGGCAAGGTCCCCACCCTTCCTGGCTGAGGGGCCCCGGACAGATCCCCCTTCACCACATCCTGGTCAGAGAAGGTTCGAGCTGGACAGAACCGTGGCAACTTTCAGAGTCTTCGGAACAGTAAGAGTTCTCAGGGGAGCTGTGCCATCAGCTGGTTCCACTCTCCACACGTCCCCAGAGCCCCTGCGAGGGTTGGGGAGATCTGGAGGCAAAGGGGATGCCATTCCTGCCCTTTGGGGAGGAGAGAGCTGCTCACATAAGTGCTTCTGGCCTTCCGGCTCCCCTGCCTGGAGTAAAGGTGCTGGTGAGGCAGGCAGGCTGGAGTGACACGGCCACCTGGGCAGGAGGAAGCAGGGTGGTTTGGGTAGGCTTTAGTCTGCTAAAAGAAATTTAGCAGAAATTTCCCACCAGAAATTGGCCTGGAACTGAGGAAACAGATGGGTGGGGTCAGGTCACGGGATAGCCATAGGGAAGGGGTAGTGGGCACAGAGGGGTTGGCTTCTCTTGTCTGACCTCTGGCAAATGGAGTGTACTCCTGGCCTTCTGGCATGAGTCAGGCAGCAGCAGCCGGACTCCCCGGGGCCCTTAAGCTCCCCACTGTGGCCAGTTGCACCACTGGGACTGTGCAGCTTCCCTTAGGAATCCTCCTGATTCCTGGGGTCTGAAGGATCGGAGAGCTCTGTGCTCGTGTGGGATGCAGCCTTGGGTCTGTGCTCCTGTCCACACACCAGCCTGGCTGGCCCCCGGACCTTTGTTCCAGCAGTCCCACCAAGGCCCCAGGATCACACACTCTTGCACTTGAGGGGGCCTGCAATGGGGGGTGGCTGAGGGCCCCCGGACCGCAGGACCCATCCCACTGCAAGGAGCTCAGGCTACTGGAGAGTTCAGCCTCCCTTGAAGTCCAGCTCCCTGGCTCTGCTGCGACTCCTGGGACCCAGGCCAGTGCTCAGGCTCTTCCCCTTCCTCATAGCGGGGAGCCTGGCCAGGCCTGGGTGACTCCTTGGCACAATTTGGCCCAAGCATTTCTGGACAGGACCCCCAAGATCAGGTTTGGGGGCAGATGCCAAGCCCAGCTGGCTGGGCTTGAAGCTTCTAGAGGCCCCACCTCCATCCACAGCTGTTTTGTCCAGGCCTTTGGCAGAAAGTAAAACTGCATTAATTCAGAGTGCTTAGAACCAGGCTGGAAGCAATGAGCTCTCGGTGACTGTAACAGATAGCTCCGGTGTGCTCTGCTTTCTTATGACCCTCAGCCCCCAGGTTCCCAGCCCAGGCCAGCGCTGGCTCCCAGGGGCCCCACTCACAGGAGGAAGGTTACACGGGGCGCTTCCAGC
This sequence comes from Spilogale gracilis, assembly GCA_004023965.1. Classification (NCBI taxonomy): domain Eukaryota; kingdom Metazoa; phylum Chordata; class Mammalia; order Carnivora; family Mephitidae; genus Spilogale; species Spilogale gracilis. The sequence goes on from PITA01005296.1 coordinate 5,249, forward strand.
AGGGGCTGGCACAGAGGTGCTAACGGTCAGCACAAGTCTGGGCTGACCGCCAGGCCAGCAGGATGGGCTCCGGCCCCGCACAGAGCTGCACTGAGACTGGCAGAAGAGCCAGGACCAAGGGGCTGGAGCCCTGCCCGGGTACACTCTAGGCAACCTGCACAAGTGCCTCCTTCCCATAGCAACCTGCTTTCGGCCCTGCGGCTAGCTCCGCTGGAGCCCAGCGCACATCCTGGACTCGCCCCTGTTCCTGCTGCACTGTTGGCCAGAAGGGCCCAGTCAGTGTTTCACAGCTGTCTGGCCATTTGGTGCAATCCACAGATAGAGGGCAGCGGGAAAGCACCCAAGCTGTGGTGCACCGAGCCAGACTACTCCAAGCCAGCAGCCTGGCAGCCCACCCTCGACACTTCCTGCATTGAAGACCCCACACTGGCTAGGGGCTGGGGGATGGGAGGTGGATTTCCAACCTGCATCCACTCCTGGGGTTTGCATTGTCCTCTCCCCCAGGCTCTTCTGACTACAGATCTCCCCTTCCTGGGTTGCCGCAGAGGGTGGCTGTGCTTCCCACCCACTAGGAAGGGGCCTGGGTGGCAGGGAGGGCCAGGGATCAGGCCATGAACTTCTGGAACACAGGGGCAGTGCTGGGAGGTCTCAGAAAAGGCCTTTCAGGGAGCACTTGGGCAGGTGGATAAAGGGGACTGCTGGGCATGAGCAGTGACTGGACAGAGGACAGGACACATGTGGGAGGGTATTCAAACCATTTACTAAGCAAATTCTTACCCTCCCCACAAGCTGCAAAGGAGGGCAGGGCCCCAGCTCCACATTCAGGACCTCCTGGGGAGCTGCTGGGGCAAGGCAGGGAAGTCCAGGCCAAGTCTTTTAGTCTCCCTGGGTTCAGGTCCCATAGTTGGGGTAAAGGCCAGCTGTTTACATCCCTCTGGCAGCCTGGGCTGGGGCCCCTGGGCTCTCCGTGTGCCCTGCTGGAATCAGCAGGAGCTGCCGGGGAGGATGACAGCATCCAAGACCCTGAATCCGGGAGAGAATTGCATTTCAGTCCATCGTCCACTCAGCCAAGGGGACCCGTGCCCCACCCACATCGGAGCAAGCTCTGCGCACAGAAAAAAGAAACCGAGCAAGTCCTCCCAAGTGCGTGGCTCCTGTTCAGGGCAGGGCGCGGCCCAGGGCCCGGCTAGTGGCTATTGGAGAGAACGGGCTGCGGGCGCGAGCAGGGTCTCAGTCGGTGCGCCGCGTCCAGGCACGGAGCTGACCGTTCTGCCGAGACTGCGCGGGGCGGCCTAGCCTCGGCTGCGGTCCATGCGGGGCTCCCCTAACCAGTCGTCTGGCTCATGGGTGTGGCTAGCGCGAGGGGCCCCGCCGAGTCCGGCGCCCTCAGACGTAGTTCTTCTTGTCATAGTCGCCGGTGGCCGTGGGCCGCCGCGACGCGGAGTACTTGACCGGGAAGCTGAAGTCGGGGCGGCCGGCGCACACCCAGGCGCCGCAGCACACGAGGCCCCCGCCGCACATGAGCAGCGCGGAAGCCGCCCAGCCGATGTACAGCGCCGCGCCCAGCTCGTACTTCTGCGACACGGGCACCGTCGGGTCGTAGAACTCGCGGACCACGATGTTGGCGAACCAGCAGAGCGGCACGAGCGCCAGCAGCCCGCAGAGTGCGTAGAGCGCGCCGCCCGTGAGGGCCACCCGCGCCTTGGCCGGGCCGGGGGCCACGCAGGTGGTGCATTGCGCGCCCGCCAGGGTCACGAAGAGCGCGACGAGCGCCAGCAGCACTGCGCCCACGGTGAGCGCGCGTGCCGCCTGCACCTCGGTGCTCAGCGCCAGCACCGAGTCGTACACCTTGCACTGCATGTGCCCGGTGCTCTGCACCACGCACGACATCCACAGCCCCTTCCAGGTGGTCTGCGCCGTCACGATGTTGTGGTCCAGGAAGGCAGTCACCTGCCACATGGGCAGCCCGCACGCCAGGATCAGGCCCACCCAGCCCACCAGGCACAGCACCAGGCCGAGGATCTCTAGCGCCGCCGACCCCATGGCTGGAGGCGAGACGGGCGCCCGACGGCCCCCGGGCCTCCCGGCGGGGCGCGGCGGTGCCTCGGTGGAGCGGCTTGGCGCCCTTAACCGGCCCTGATGCCTCTGCCCCCCGCGCTCAGCTCAGCGCCTCCGGTCCGCAGCCCCGCTAAGTCTGCAGCACAGCCTCGGATCTGCGGGGTCCTGTGGGGGGCTTCCTATTTGAAGGTTCGGGGGCGGACTCTGCCCCGCGGACCCGGCCCCTGGTCCCGGAGCAGCCAATCCGCGCGCCGGCCATCGGTCTTTAGCCAATCACAGGCTCCCCCCTCAGCTGGAGTTAAGAAAACCACTGCCCTTGGGGGTAGCGGAGGGCGCGGGGACCGCTCCCCGCCGGGCCACCGCCCCCGAGCCCTTCACTCCTGTTGTCCGGAGTTCGTTCCGGACTGACTTGGGGTGGCTGGGCGCGCGCTCCCCGGGTCACCTCCCGGTGTCCCAACCTCTCCATTTCAGGAGCCGTGTAACTGCACCAGCTTCCCGCGCTACATCTCGGAGTGAGAGCGAAGGTCTCTACCGCCCAGGCCAGCTCCACTCTTGCCTGGCCAAGGTCTGCGGGACCCCCCCTCCCACCGCTACCGTAGCGCAGAGGTTTGCGTGAGGGATTCTTGGGCCCCTTTTCCTGGGTTAGCCAAGCGCAGCTCCAATATTACAGGAATCTCGCTCTGGGGTTCAATCCCATTCCTGACCCCTTCTCCACGCCCTCACTGCGTGGTTTCCCCCTGAGTCCTGGCGTTGTGTCTCCCAGAGACCAAGAGGCCCGCTGTTTGGGTTAGGCTGGAATCTCTAGCCCAGAGTCCTGACCAGCGCCACTGTCCAGTGGATCACTGCCTCGCTGGGGCCTGAGGCCCCAAAAGGAAGCGGAGACCCTCACTCTGCCCCTGCCGCGGGGGACTTTCCAGACCTCTCAACCTCTGCACTGGTCGCTCCTCTTCCTGAGATGCTTCCCATCCCCCATCCTTTGAGGCCCAGCTCAGGGGACACCACTTTGGGAAGTCCCCGGTGTTCTCCAGTGACTGGGCAAACAAGCTGTGCCCTCTTAGGAGCTGTCTGTGGCCCCAGGCTTAAGGCCCTACTCTGGCCCTAAGAGAGGAGAAACACAAAGGGACACAGAGGTGCTGTGCTCTGCCCTCCCACCCATGGTGGTACCCCGGCACCCCAGGCCCCAGGCCACCCTCCGGAAGCCAACTTGGAGTTTCCTGGCCAGGAGGAAGAGCCCCCATCCTCGCTCAAGGCGGGAGGCTCGGGATTTCCGGGCATTCTTCTGCACAATGGCCGAGCCGTTTCTCGAAAGGCCCACTGGGATGGACATTGGGCCCCCCTGAGACTCAGGTGGGGGCACACCAGACCCTGCAGCCCAGAACTCCATGGGAGCACCAGCCCTGTTCGGGCAGCTCTCTCCCCACTCCCCATCAGCCGAGTCCCCATCAACTCTTTTGTTTCCAACAGCACCTGTACTTCGTCTTGGACTGATGCGGCTGCGACCTGGTTCTTTTTCTGGTCCAAGGTGCTTGGCTCTGCTGGACGGGGCCTCCACGAGAAGGCTTGGACATTGAGGTCAGCCGCAGCCTAGGAGTTTTGATAAATCTGTCCCTTCTGGGACCTGATTCCTTTTCCCTCTGCATATGGTTCTGAGATAGAGCCAATAACCTGTTCTTCCAGCATGGGGAGGCGCCCCCAAGGCAAGTGTGCTGGGCCCTGACTGTGAAGGTGGGGGAGGGAGGAAGTTTGACCCCTTTCCTCACCCTTCAGCCTCCCTGATCCCTGCACAGGATGGGGCTCCGTAGACCACTGGCTCCTCCCAGCCATCCCTTCACTGCTTCCCTCCTGGTGCAAACTCCTTGGCCATTCTCCCTCCACCTTCCTGGATGTCCCCTCCTCTCATCCACTCCAGGGAGCTCTGCCGTACCACGCACCTAACCCTCTCAATCCTGCTCCCTCCTGGCCTGAGTCCAGGGACCTCGCCCAAGGTCTCCCACCACACTCCACGTTGCTCTCTTCTGAAGACGAATCCTATAGCCTCCTTAGGCCACCTGGGCCCCATCCTTGCCCACTCAGGCTGTTCTGAGGGCAGGCCCCTCTCCTGAGTCACACCCTGCCTGAAGACCACAGCACGGCTTGCACTGCCTGTGGACAAAGTGCTGAGCCCTGGGAGCTACCCAGGGTGATGTCTGTGCCTGCCTGTCTGCTTTGGTCCTGGCCAGTCCGCAGCACACGCTCCATGCTCTATCCAGACTTGCCTTGCTCTGGGCGCTCAGGCTGGTCTGGCTCTCACCCATGGCCTCTTAGGCCTGAAGTGTGTCCCTCAGGGGGAGGCTGCTCATCTAAGCTGTGCTGTTGAGATCACCTACTCTAAGATGCCTTTCTGCCCCTGACCCCCAGCCTTGCTCCCAGAGGCCCAAATCAGGACTGTCTGCCCACTTACTGGATTTTCCCATCACTACCCATGAATGAGCTTCCTCGCAGGGGCCATCTTCATACATCTCTCCCTGGCGAGGGGCTTCCGGTGATTCAAGGCTGACCCCTGGTCATGCCACCCCTTCGAGCCAGCTTGGAGCTGCAGCCAGCATGAGGATCTCCCCCTTTGCCTGCCCACCTGCCCCTCCCTCTCCACCACCAGGGGCCTATCCCGGGGTTCACCCCCAGGCTGACACCCCAGGCTGGCCCCAGAAACCCTCTATCTCTTTGGGGGCAGCTTCACAGTATTTTGGGGACTTGATGGAAAGGACTCGGCCTCCACCCATCACTATCTGATTTTTATCCCAACACAACTGTGTTGTCCCCTAACCACCTGCTTCTTACGGAGCACTGTGTCTGAGTGGAAGACATACCCAGCAAGCTCCTGTCCTCAACCAGTAATTGCGTAGGGCCATTTTGGGTGTGCCCATGGCCATGGGGTAGAGAGACGGCAGTGTGATGCAGAAGGACACAGTCCTTTTTTTTTTTTTTTTTTTTTAATATTATATTTATTTATTGACAGAGAGAGAGAGATCACAAGTAGGCAGAGAGGCAGGCAGAGAGAGAGGAGGAAGCAGGCTCCCTGCCGAGCAGAGAGCCCGATGCGGGCCTCGATCCCAGGACCCTGAGATCATGACCTGAGCCGAAGGCAGAGGCCCAACCCACGGAGCCACCCAGGCGCCCGGACACAGTCCTTTTTAAGGAGGTGAGAGTTCAGCCAAGATCCAGGAAAGACGTTCCATGTGAGAGTCCAGAGGTGGGACGCGGCACGATGACGGGGGGCACACGGAGCTCCGCGAGGCTGGGGCAACACAGTGGGCAAAGATCTGCCGGTTGAGGTCGGAGGGGTCTAGGTGTGGGCAGGGCCATGACTCCCTGATCTCTGGAGAGGGGTTCCCAGGCCAGAGTGCCAGCCAAGGCCACCTGCTCATCTGCCACTATTGTTCTGCTTTCCCAGGGGAAGTGCGGCAGGATCTCATTAATTGTGTGAGGGAAAGGCCTGAATCAGCAGAAAAGCCCGGTTATCTTGAGCAGCTGCCGACTGACCCTGGGCCAGGGTGGTCCAGTGACCTTCCAAGGACAATCTAAATTTAGGCTCCAGATTCCTGGGGATTGGGGTTTGGGAAGTTCCTAGTAGCCAATTTCATTTCAGAGGAAGTGAAAAACAACGTTCCTTCTATCTTTTGGCTTCAAAGCAGTTAAGGATGTTTTCCTCCAGTGCAGCAGATGTTTGGAGAGTCTCTGATCCAGAACACCCCCCCGGTGCCCTTTCTTGGTAGCTGTGCAGAGGCACCGTGAATCCTCGGATGCTTTGGCCCTACTCTGGGGGGCCTGGGAGCAGGACAGGGGCTTGCGATGAGCTGCAGAACACCCTTGACAAAAAGTCAGTGAATTCACAACTCAGACTACTGAATTCACCTCTCCTTGCCTTAGTTTTCCCATTGGTAACAAAGCCCTCCACAACAGAGGCTGCAAGTTTGGAGGGGAAGCCGTTACCCATCCCGGGCCCTCTGCTGCCATCCAGAACACCCTATGGGAACCTGACATGTCCGCTGTGACTCCCTTGACTTTTGCGGCTCATGTGACTTCAATCCTCGGAGCAGGTGACAGTGGTAGTCTGTCCAGATTGGAGGACGTTGTTCCTCTAACTTTCCCAGTAGGTAGAGGAGTGGGGGGCAGGGCACTCGGGTCGACACAGACCTAGGGTCCTGTAGACCCCTTGTGCCTTCATGGACTGTACCAGATGGTGGTCTCTCCATAGTCCAGGCCCCCTTGGGGAGGCTGGAGGAGGTCAGCTAATGGCAATAGTGCCCTCAGAGGCAAAAAATTGCGCCCCCCCCAACTCCTGCTCCTCACCCCTCATGTCTGCCCTGGTTCTGCAGCCTCTCTGTCCACCTTCTCTCCCCGAACCCCTTCCTTCGCTGATTATTTCCTTCTCTGCATGCAGCATTTTGCAACAATTTTATATTCTTTCCACTTCAAATCATAAAATGATTCTAGATTCCCCTTTTTCATTTAGCATCAGATTATAATCATGTCTACACTTTGTTAAAAACACTCTCATGGGGGCACCTGGGTGGTTCAGTCAGTTAAGCCTTTGACTCTTGATCTCAGCTCAGGTCTTGATCTCAGGGCGGTGGGTTTGGGTCTCTCACTGGGCTCCACACTGGGCATGGAGCCTACTTAAACAAAACAAAGCACCCTCATAATCACTATTGTTTCTAACTGGCTGGAAGATGGCCTCGGGGGTTGGACAGAGGCAAGATAGAATCTATCTCTACCATCCCCAGGAGTGGGATGTGCCTAAGGGAGTGTATTCTGAGGTTCTGTAAAATGGGGATGATAATGGACTTAACATCAAAGGGTTGTCACGGTACTTAGGGGACAGCAATCCCTGCATCAAGGTGAATGATGGTTAACATTAACTATGATGATTAATTATCCAACCATCCCTCAAAAGGTACTTTGATAAAAGATGATTTTTCTGTTATCAATAATATTGTTACCAAAGTAAGCCTTGGTATTTTGAATTATTTCCTCAGGAAAAATTCCTCAAGGAATTTTAGCTCACATCCAGGTTGGATTACGTAGACCTCTTATCTGAGTATGTGTTTTCATTGCCTGTCACCAGCATTGGAAATTCACAGTTTTATTTTTTATTTTTTATTTTATTTTATTTTTTTAAAGATTTTATTTATTTGACAGAGAGAAACACAGCCAGAGAGGGAACACAAGCAGGGGGAGTGAGAGAGGGAGAAGCAGGCTTCCCGCCGAGCAGGGAGCCCAATGCGGGGCTTGATCCTGGGTGTCCTGGGATCGTGGACAAAGTCTTTTAGTCTCTCTGGGTTCAGGTCCCATAGTTGGGGTAAATCCCGGGTGTCCTCGGGATCGTGACCTGAGCCGAAGGCAGTCGCTTAACCAACTGAGCCACCCAGGCGCCCCAGATATTCACAGTTTTAAAACTATACTTATTGAGTAGGTATAAAGTGGTATATTTAACTGTCATTTCTTTGAACAGTAATGTGGTTTAAAATTTTTTCAGTTGATATTGTCTACTTTTATTTCCTCTTTGGTGAATTGTCTGTGTTCCTGCATAGATACAGAGCGCTGATGTTTTTCTCACTTTTTACATTAGAAACATTAATTGCTGTCATGTATGTGGCACATCCCTTTGCCATTTTCTATTTAATCTATCACTGATTTTTTTCAAGATGTTACAAAAATTGGAATTTTTGAGTATTTGTATCTATTAAGGTTTTCCCTATGTGACTTCTGTTTTTATTTTTAACTGTTAAAAAGTCCTTCTGTATAAAGAAGATAAAAGAAGATAAAAGTTAAATTATACTTTCTTTTTTAAAAAAGATTTTATTTATTTATTTGACAGAAACACAGCTAGAGAGAGAACACAAGCAGGGGGAATGAGAGAGGGAGAAGCAGGCTTCCTGCTGAGCAGGGAGCCCCATGAGGGGCTCGATCCTGGGACTCCGGGATCATGACCTGAGCCGAAGGCAGATGCTTAACGACTGAGCCACCCAGGCACCCCTAAATTATATTTTCTTATAGCTTTCTTCTTTTTAAAAATTTTTAAAAAAGATTTTATTTATTTAAGAAAGAATGAGAGAGAGCATGAGAGGGGGGAGGGTCAGAAGGAGAAGCAGACTCCCCGCTGAGCAGGAAGGCTGATGCGGGGCTCCATCTCCAGACCCCAGGATTGTGACCTGAGCTGAAGGTAGTCAGCCAACTGAGCCACCCAGGCATCCCTCTTATAGTTTTCTTCTTCTTCTCATCATGCCAAGGAGGGCTTCCCATTTTGACAAAGATAGATGGTCTAAGCAGATTAGAGTTCTGCTCAACAGCAAAATGGAGACGATAGAGGAAAGAATAAATAAATTTGAGGATAGAACAAGAGGATTATTTCATCTGAACAAAAGAGAGAATGTGGAAAAAATTTTAAAAAAGAACAAAGTCTTAGGGAAATGTATGAGTATAAAAAAGATTTAACATCCATGTCATTGTAGTCCCAAAAGGAAAAGAAAGAGGATAGGGATTAAAACAAATTCAAAGAATTAATCACTGAAAACTTCCTAAATATAGCAGACAAAACAAAACCAAAAATCCTGCAGATTCAAGATGTTGCCTGAATCCCAAATGGAATAAATCCAAAGAAACTGACATCAAGACACATCATGATTAATTTTCTGAAAACTAAATTCATAGAAAATATTGTGAAGAGTCGGAGAAAAAGGACACCTCACCCATAGGGGAAAAACAAATCAAATGACCAAAGAGTTCTCATCAGAAACCATGGGAAACAGAGAAAATAACATTTCTTTTTTTTAAGTGCTGGAAGGAAAAAATTTCAATGCAAAAATCTATATCTGACTAGATTCTTCAGGGATATAAGGGAAATAAATATATTCTCAGATGCGGGAAAACTAAGAAATTTATCACCAGCAGATGTACCCTGAAAGAATGGCTAAAGGATGTTCTTTAAGCAGAAAGGTAGTGATAAAAGGAGGAATCTTGACATATCAGGAAAGAAGAAGACAGTAAACAAAATCTTGGTAAATATAACAGAGTTCTTCTCTTCTTGAGTTTGCGAAGTTATATTCGATGCTTGAAGTAAAAGTTATTGCACTGCCTAAAATGGTTCTCAGTCTATGTAGAGGAAATGTCTAAGATAGTTATACTACAATTAAGGGAGGGTAAAGGGACACAAAGAGAGGTAGGTTTCTATACTTCATTCTAACTGATAAATACTGACTTTGGTGAACTTTGATGAGTTATGTGTATTTAGTGTAATCCTAGATCAACCATAAAAAAGCTATATAAAGAGATATACTCAGAAACACTATACATAATACAAAATGGAATTCTAAATGATGTTTAAGTAAACCACAGGGAGGCGAGAAAAATAAACAGAAATAGAGAGAGTACAAACAGAAGCAAAAATCAAGTGGCAGACTTAAGCTTTACCATATCAATAATTACATTACTTTAGATGCATATGGTCTAAATACAATTAAACAATAGATATTGGTAGAGTAGACAAAAATATATAACCTAAGTATATGCTATTTAAAATTAATTCACTTCAAATACAATGTCATGGGTAAGTTGAAAAAGATGTACTAGGTACGAAGATGTACTAAGCAGAGTGGCTATATAAATGTTGCATAAAGTAGACTTCCTAAGAAAATTACTAGGCACAGAGGAAAACATTACCTAGTCATAAAAAGGGCCAATTGATCAGGAAGACATAGCAATCACAAATGCATAGGCACCAAACGGAAGAGCTGGAAAGTAATGTGGAACTGACAAAACTGAGTGGAGAAATACACAAATTGACAATTATAGTTGAAGCTTTAATACTCCTCTCTCAACAATTGATAGAACAACTGGACAGAAAATCAGGAAGATAGAAGAACGTTCATACAGCCCTATTCAACAAAGCAGAATGCACATTCTTTTCAAGCGCCCAGAGAATCTACTCCAAGATAGACCATATCCTGGGCCATAAAAAAGAAAGAAAGAAAGAAACAAACAAACAAACAAACAAAAACCCTCAAAATTAAGTAAGAGCAAAAGTTGATTCTTTGAAGTTAACAAAATTAACAAAACTTTAGTAAAATTGTCCTAGAAAATAGGAGAAAACTCAAATGACTAAAACCAGGATGAGATAGCACCAATGAATGACCTTACCAAAATAAGACGGATTATAAGAGAATACTATGAACAACTGTCTACCAACCAAGTAGGTAACTACGTGAGATGGATGATTCCTAGAGACACAAACTACCAAACCTGACTCAAGAAGAAATAGGAAATTTGAATAGATCTGTAACAAGAGGTTGAGTTAGTAAAACACAAACAAACCCAAAACTGCCAACAATGAGAAGTAGAGGACAAGATGGACTCACTAGTAAATTCTACCAAATATTAAAAGAACTAATGCCAATCAGTCTCAAACTTTACCGAAAAACAGAAGAGGTGGGAACACTTCCTAACACACTGTATGAGGCCAGCATTTCCCTGCTCCAAAGTCAAAACTAAATCCGTAATATATACATATATACACACACATAGATACTATACAACATGACCAAATCCAAATGAGATTTATTCCAGGAATGTAAAATTGGTTGATGTCTGAAAATCAATCAATGTAGTATACTGTATCAATAAAATCAAGACAAAAACAATATAATCATCGCAATAGACATGGAAAAAAAAACATTTAACAAATCTAATATCCTTTCTTCATAAAACACACAGCAAGCTAGGAATGAAAGGGCTCCTCCGCCCTCTGATAAAAGGCATCTATGAAAACCCACAGTCAACACCATCTTAATGGCAAAAGAATGAATACTTACCCCTCGGATCAGGAATAAAACAAAGATATTTGTTTTCACAACTTCTATTCAGTATTGTATGGGGGATTTCAAACTAGGCAAGGAGGCAAGTAAAAATTAGAAGGCCAAGATTGGAAAGGAAGAAGTAAGACTGTCACTATTTGTAGATGACATGGTATTATATATAGGAAATGCTAAAGAAGCCACTAAAAAATTATTAGAATTAACAAACAAGTTTATCAAAGATACAGGGTACAAGGTTAAAATACAAAAACAATTGTGTTTCTACACACTAGGAATGACCAATATGGAAATTAAGAAAATGATTCAATTTGCAATAGTATAGAAAAGAATAAAGTACTTAAGTAATTAGGAATTTAACAAAATAAGTGAAAAACTTACACTCTGAAAACTACAAACATTGTTGAAAGAATTAAAGACCTAAATAAATGGAAAGATATTTCATGTTCATAGATCACAAAACTTACTACCGTTAAGATGGCCACACTCCCGGGGCGCCTGGGTGGCTCAGTTGGTTAAGCAACTGCCTTCGGCTCAGGTCATGATCCCGGAGACCCGGGATCGAGCCCCACATCGGGCTCCCTGCTCAGCAGGAGGCCTGCTTCTCCCTCTCTCACTCCCCCTGCTTGTGTTCCCTCTCTCGCTGTGTTTCTTTCTGTCAAATAAATAAAATCTTAAAAAAAAAAAAAAAGATGGCCACACTCCCCAAATTGATCTACAGATTCAACAAAAAACCCCTATCAAAAATCCCAGATGGCAGAAATTAACAAACTCATAGTGAAATTCAGAGTGAAATTCAAATTCAGAGTGAAATGCAAAGCATCCAAAATAGCCAGAATGATCATGAAAAAAGAACAAAGCTGAAGGACTCCAAACTGCTTTCAAAACTTACTACAAAGACTGGAGACAATGCAAGAACTCTGCTTTCACCACTCATGCTGAATATAGTGCTGGAAGTTCCAAAGGCAGGAAAAAAAAATAGAAGAGATACAGATCAGAAAGGAAGAACTAAAATTGTCCCTATCCAGCTGTAAGCTAAATAGGTTCTGCGGATGTAATGCACAACATGGAGGCTGGGGTTAGCAAGCACTGTTTTGTGTATTTGAAAGTGGCTAAGAGAGTAGGTCTTAAAAGTTCTCATCACAAGAAAAAAAAATTGTAACCATGCGAGGCATGGATGTGTTAAGGCAATTTATTGTGCTAATCATTTTGCAATGTATGTATCAAATCATTATGTTATACACCTTAAACTTCTACATTCAGTGTTATATGTCAATTATATCTCATTAAAGCTGGGGGGGGGAAAACTGTCCCGTAATTTCATGGAAGCTTTTTTAAAAGTCCTTAGAACTAATAAATGAATTCATCAAGATACAAAGGTTCAAAATCAAAGTACAAAAAGTCAATGTCCATATCTATATGCTAGCAATGAACCCATGAAAACCAAAATTAAAAATATAACATCATTTATACTCAAAAACGGAAATACCTAGATGTAAATATAATAAAATGTGTACAAAAGATATATGCTGGAAACTGCAAAGCACTGATGAAAAGAATCAAAGATCTAAATGAAAGGAGAGGCATTCTGTGTTTATGGATTGGAAGGCTCTATGTGATAAAGATGTTTATAATGCAATTCCTTTCAAAATCTCAGCAAGATTTTGGATATAGACAAGATTGTTCTAAAACTTGAAAGGAAAAGAAATTAAAATAGCTCAAAAATTCTGAAAAATAAAAATAAAGTGGGAGGAATCACGCTATTTGATTTCAAGATTTATTATATAGATGTTACTATATTGCTAATTGGGGGACAGAGACATTGTTCAATGGAACAGAATAGAGAACCCAGAAATAGCCTCACACAAATAGGTGCAGTCAACTGATTTTTGACAAGCGTACAAAAGAATTCTAAGCAGAGCCTTGAACAGATATCTTACACTAATATTCATTATTCACAACAGCCAAGAGGTGGAAACAACCCAAATGTCCACCAATGGATGAATGGATAAACAAACAAAAGTTGTATATCCATAAAATGGAGTATTATTTTTCAATAATATAGTATAGTTTTTAAAAAGGAAGGAAATTCTACAACATGGATGACCCTTGAGAACATGCTAAGTGAACTAAGCCAGACACGCAAGGAAGAATATGGTATGATTCCATTAACCTGATGCACCCGGGACAATCAGATTCATAGAGAGAAAGTAGAATGCTGGTTGCCAGGGGCTGGAGCAGGAGGGAATGAGGAGTTGTGGTTTAACGGGGATAGAGTTTCAGTTTGGGAAGATGAAAAATTCTGGAGATCATGAGCGGTGATGGCTGTACGGCAGTGCGAACGCGCTTAATGTCACTGAGCTATATAGGTTGTTAGAAGGAGAAGTTTTATGTGATATAAATTTTACCACAATAAAATAAAAAGTAACTCAATGGAGGAAGGATAATCTTTTCAACAGTATGCTAAAGCAATTGGATTATCAAGAGGGGGGAAAATCTTAATCTAAACCTCACACTACTAAAAAAAAAAAATCTCAAAATGAATCCTGTTTTCAGTGTAAAATGTAAATAAAAATTTTTAGAAGGTAACTCAGGAGAAAATCTTTGAGACATAGCCATGATGTTGAAAGCATGCTCATAAATGGAGAAAATGATCAATTAACTTTAAGAAAATTTTTCCTTTGTCAGACACTTTTAAAAAAATGAAAAAGCAAGCTACATGCTGGGAGAAAATATTTGCATTCCACATGTTCAATAAATGACTAATATCCAGAATGTGGAATAACTCTCAAAATTCAGCATCAAAAAAACAAGCAATCCAACTAGAGATGGGGCAAAACCATTCAGAAACCTTTCACCAAAAAGATGGCAAGTGAGCAAACGAAAAGATGTTCAAGTCGCTATCCATTAGAGGAATTAAAATCAAGATTTCAAGGATGGCATGAATACATATTTAAGGATGAGATATCATTACATTTATTGAAACAGCCACGATCACGACGCCTGGATGGCTCAGTCACCTGAGTGCCCCACTGCTGGTTTCAGCTCAGGTGTGATCTCAGTGTGGTGAGACTGAGCCCCATATGGGACTCCACACTCGGCGGGGAGTCTGCTTGAGATTCTCTCCCTCTCCTTTTCCCTGTGCCCCTTCCCCAAAATGAACAAATAAATCTTTAAAAAAAAAAAAGCCAAAATAAAAAAAAATGAAACACCAAATGCTAGTGGGGATGTAGAGAATCTCAATCTCTCATGCATTGCTGGTGGGAACGTAATGATACAGCCACCCTGGTAGATAGTTTGTCAGTCTCCTAAAAAAAAACTAAACACATACAATCATATAGTCCAGAAACTGTACTTCTAGGCATTTATTACAGAGAAATAAAATTTTATGAGTGCATAAAAACCTGCACATGATTGTTCATTGCAGTTTTATTTGTCATAGCCCCAAACTGGAAATAGCCCAAATGCTCCTTTTTTTTTTAAAGATTTTATTTAGTTGACAGAGAGAAACACAGCCAGAGAGGGAACACAAGCAGGGGGAGTGAGAGAGGGAGAAGCAGGCTTCCCGCCGAGCAGGAAGCCTGATGTGGGGCTCCGTCCCAGGTCTCCAGGATCATGACCTGAGCCGAAGGCAGTCACTTAACCAACTGAGCCACCCAGGCGCCCCCCAAATGTTCGTTAATAGGCTTGTGGTCATAGTACGGAATAGTACTCAGCAATAAAAAGAGAGCAAATGAACTGTTGAAACACACAATAACTTGGATGGGTCTTAAGGGTATTAAGTGAAGAAAGCCAACCCCATTAGGCTACATACTTTATGATTCTGTCATTGCTATGTTGTCTGTTATAATTTCTTAGGAGATGCCCTTTATTAGCTTCTGTTCCTATATTCATTCTTTTTAGATGTTTTATTATGAATGAATGAATTTCGTTGGACAGTTTTATACTTACTTACATACTACTGTGGTTTTTCTCCTTTATTCTATTAATGTGATTTTTTTATAATTTTGTTTTAAGACTTTATTTATTTATTTGCTGGAGAGAGAGCATGGGAGAGAGAGAGCGCGCAAGCAGGGGGAGCAGCAGGAGAGGGAGAAGCAGGCTCCCTGCTGAGCAAGGACCCCAGTGTGGGACTTGATCCCAGTACCCCAGGATCATGAACTGAACCAGAGGCAGAAGCTTAATCAACTGAGCCACCTAGGTGTCCCTACGTTAGGTGATTTTATACCAACCTTGCATTTTGAGGATAAATCCAACTTGGCCACGATGAGTTATCTTTCTGATACATCATTAGATTTAGTTTTTATCAGTTTTCATGAGTGAGGTTACCATTATTTTTTTCCTTGTCCTATCCGAACATTTCCTATTTTTCTATTCTCTGAAATAGTTTGTACATGATTAAAATGATCTGTTTCTGGAAAGTTAGAATTTGCATGTGAAGCTACTGATACATTTAGGGAGGAGGGCTAGTTTTTAAATTATTGATTATACTTCATTAATTGTAAGACAAATCAGGTTTTTAAAATTTCTTTTGGATTCCATTCTGGAATCCAAGACATTATACAGTCCATGTGTTCAAATTTGTTTCTGTACACCGGACAAATATCTCCTTCTATTTCTGTTTACTTGCTGAAGCATTTGTGGTTAAGTCTCTTTTTCTTTCTTTCTTTCTTTCTTTCTTTCTTTCTTTCTTCCTTCCTTCCTTCCTTCCTTCCTTCCTTCCTTCCTTCCTTCCTTCCTTTCTTTTTTAAAAAATATCTTATTTATTTATTTGACAGAGAGAGACACAGCAAGAGAGGGAACACAAGCAGGAAGAGTGGGGGAGGGAGAAGCAGGCTCCCTGCTGAGCAGGGAGACCGATACCAGGCTGGATCCCAAGACTCCAGGATCATGACCTGAGTTGAAGGCAGACACTTAACCAACTGAGCCACCCAGGTGGCCCCAAGTCTCCTTTTCTTTCCTACTGTGTTTATTATTATTGCTTTTTCTTTTTCTTGTTAACATTACCAGAAGTTTGGCTTTATATTTCTATTTCCAACAAATCAGCTTTGGGCTTTGCTGCCTTAAATTGCATTTCATCTGATACTGACATAGCTCACAAGTTCACTCTGGTTACTCTTTGCATGATGTATCTTTCTCTCCCTTGACCTTCAATATTACGTTTATGTTTCAGAAGGGTCTCAGTAA
Organism: Spilogale gracilis; assembly: GCA_004023965.1. Classification (NCBI taxonomy): domain Eukaryota; kingdom Metazoa; phylum Chordata; class Mammalia; order Carnivora; family Mephitidae; genus Spilogale; species Spilogale gracilis. Next base: position 21,340 of record PITA01005296.1, read on the forward strand.
TTGCAGAAAGCTGGATTGTTTTTCATATAATGTGGCAAGCTTTTTCTGTATCTGGAGCAATAGGTCCCTTTACATTTTTTGTGATTACAGGTATATTTGGATTTATTTGTAACAGCTTATGTCCAGAACCTACTCTCTACTCTTCCTTTCTGTCTTCTTTTGGATTGTTTTTGTCTTTTTCTTGTTTTTTTCCTTGTACTTATGTCAGAGGTCACCTTCTAAAGCGAATGACCTCTAACATTAACATCTCTGCTCTCCTCCCACCAACACCCAAACCTTAGAATGTTTCTACCCGGTTGCCTGCTACCGGCTCTCATGCTATTGACCCCGCTGCCCTGTGATTGTTTCGCACACTCAGGGCTGGTGTGCGGGGCCCACCCGGAGGGCTGGGAGAGGACCCCCCCACCTCTTCAGACGCTGGCCACACCCAGCTCACCAGACGGAGAGCCGGAGCAGGAAGCAGCTGTAAACACAGGCCGGGTACCCACACTGTTCCCAGGAGCTGGCCCTCAGATCCTATCTTGTTACTCCCCTTGCCTTTGTGCAGCTCGCAGGACTTGGCACCCAGGCCAGCATTTTGCCCAAACAAGGAGTGAGTCAGAACCGCACATCCAGGGCCAGGCTGACCATGCCAAGGACATGGGGACGCTCTCCCAGCCTGCTGCCTTCCCAGGAACGGGAGGGTATGGTGCCTCCCAGCCTGCCCGCCTGCCTGCCTGCCCAGAGAGAATTGCAGGGCCCAGAGCATGCAAACTACCCCCCTTAGCTGTCCTTGCTTGCCGCCTGAAGACACGCCTTTCTCTTCACATTCTCACTGAAGAGGCAGCTGGGGCTTGGCCTCTGCTGGGCCTGACCCCTCCAGCACACGCTGGCTGAAGGGCCGCAAGCTGAAGATGCTGCCGCAGATTATGACTTCCCTGCTCTCATTCCTGACCCCATAGACCAAGTAATAGCAGGTGCACAAGTGCTAGGCCGAGGGGAGGCTGGGAGGTTGTAGAGAAAAGCTGCCCTTTACATGGGTTTAGAAGAATGAGTAGGAGTTCGCTAGGGTGAAGACGGCAATCGGCTTTCTGGGAAAGGGGAGACCCTGGGACAGAAAAGTAACAAGCGCCAGTGAAGTGGGCTAGGGGAAACAGCAGCAGAACAACAGAAGAACCAGCGTGGCTGGGCGTGGCCTGGGTGATGCCTGGAGGAGAGCTCAAGGGAGCAAATCGAGGCTCCTCCTTATCTCACTGTGCACAAGAGTAACTGTATTGAGAGCTGATCAACAAACCCACGGCAATACGGAAAATAATTTAAAATTCCATCAGTGGACCAGATATTTTGAGAGACTTCGAAGAAGTTTTGGAGAGAGGAAGGAAATAGGATCAGATGGAGAGATTGACTGCAGTGGAGGTTAAGCGAGAAGCAGACCAGGAGCCACGAACCAGGAGAGAGGTCTACAGCTTCCCGATGTATCCCTGGGAGCCACTTTGTCCTGGGAGGGGCTCCCCAGGTGAGCTGTGGCTTGGAAGGACGCAGACCTACACCTGTGCAAATGCCAGCCTGCCCCCAGCAGCTGCCAGGGAAAAAAAAAACAACCCAAAATCAAAAAACCCAAGCTGGGTCAGTTAAATGTGTCCCGGTCCCCTTGGGGTGTCAGGAAGGAGGTGAAGAAGCAGGCTCTCTCACACACTTGGTGGGGGTGGGAGCTGGTACAACCACTTCAGAAAGGAGTTTACTGTTCTCTTAAGAAGTTGAGTGAGCATCTATCCCACGAGCAGAGAGACAAGTGCCCACGGCCACTGGGGTGCCCAGCTTAGCAGCATTTTTCTTATTAACCCCATGCTGGAGTGCATCCAGACGTCCATCCACAGGAGGGATAAATATGGTGACGTATCCACAGGGGGAACAGTACGCAGCCCTGAAAACTTAGCAACACTCAACTTGCGGCAGTGCTGGGTAAAATACACAAGACCCGAAAATTAGAAGTTGTATAATTCAGTGACAGATTGTATTTTCCAAAGATGTCATAAATGCAGAGCTAGCCAAAGACATTGTTTATCGTATATTCTCTTCTTTTTAGATTTTGGGTTAATTTTTTTAAAAAGATTTTATTTTTTTGAGAGAGAGAGTGAAAGAGCATGAGAGGAGAGAAGGTCAGAGGGAGAAGCAGATTCCCCACAGAGCTGGGAGCCCGACGTGGGACTTGATCCTGGGACTCCAGGATCATGACCTGAGCCAAAGGCAGTGGCCCAACCAACTGAGCCACCCAGGCGCCCTGAATTTGGGTTATTTTTTTTTAATTATGGTAAAATACACACAAAATTTACCATCTTAAATTTAGGGGTGTGTATTTCAGCAAAGTTAAGTACACTCACATTGTATAACCATCACCACCGTCCATTTCCAGAACTTCCGCATCTTCTCAAACAGAAACTCTATACCTATTAAATAATAGCTCCCCATTCCCTCCGATAGCCCCAACCCCCTGTCTTCTGTCTAGGGTCCCTCATAGGGGACTACTCCAGGTCCCTCATATGTATGGAATCAGACAGTATTTGGTCTTTTGTGACTGGCTTAGCTCACGTACCATAATGTCCTCAAGGTTCATCCATGTTGTAGCACGTGTCAGAATTCCCTTCCTCTTTATGGCTGGATAATATTCCAGTGCATAGAGGGACCATTTTATGTTCATCCATTCATCCATCAACGGACACCTGGGTTGTCCCCATCTTTTGGCTGTTGCAATATACCACTATGTACATGTATGTACATGAACGTGATCTTCTTACAGGTTGTTGATTTCCCACACCCAGCCCTTGCCATTGAAACACGAGGGTCTACGTTTCTTCCCCTAGGATCTGGGAGGGCCACGACAAGATGATGCTGTGTGTCTTCCAGGCTAGGTCCTACAGAGTGATGCAGCTCCCTCCCAGTCCCCTTCAGCAACTCCTTCTTGGAGCCCGGGTCCTGTGCAGTGAACAAGCTTAGGCGGGACATCAAGGCCACGTGGGGACGGTCCAGCCAACAGCTAGCATTGACACCAGAGAGAGAGGGGAGGGGTTCCAAAGGTGCCCCTCGCCCCTGTGACCATATACAAGGCCTGGAGCAGGAATCACCCACCCTGAGTCCCACCAGTACGAGCTCTTGACAGAAAATAATAGAATTATCCTTGTTTCAGGCCCCTAGGGCTTGGGGTATTTTCTCTGCAGGAACAGATACTGAGATTTTACTGCTATAAATTTAAAAGCATGCAGAATTAAGCCATATTGTATAGGAATACATATACACGTGGTGAAACTATAAGGAACAAAGAAATGAATACCGTGAAAGTGAGGGTAGATTTTACTTCTGGGGAAAGGTGAGTGGAAGGACATACGGAGACCCTGAGCTGATAGGTGGGGAGTGACAACATAAATGTTCACTTTATAATAATTTGTGAAGCTGTTTGTCTATTCCACAATAAAAAAGCGGTTTTTTTTTTTTTTTTGAAGATTCTGAAGGCTTGGATGATGTGGGGCATAGCCCCTGCCAGTAGCCCCACCGCACATCTTACAGAACAGTCTGGCCTTGGACAGGACCCCTACCCACAGCCACACTCCCACATGGGGCGCAAGCCCCTGGGAGCAGCAGGCCAGCATGATCATGAGGGAAACCCCTGCCAGCCACCGCAGTGACTGTACAGCCGATCTGGAAGTCTCTGATGGAAGTCAGCTAATGAGAGGGCAAAGGCAAACATGGGAAACCTTGACAACATGAAATATGGCGAAGCCCTGTCCAGAACTAATCTCCCTGCAGGCTCTATGAATTTGTCAGTTATGGGCATTTCATGTAAGTGGTAATCATACAATACGTGGCCTTTTGTGTCTGACTCCTTTCACTTACGATCCCCCTTTCTAGGCTCATCCCCATTGTAGCCTGTCAGTACTTTATTTCTCCTTATGGCTGAAAAATACTCCACCGTATGGATATACGGTTCTCCCTTCTCCGTGGGGGATATATGTTCCCAGACCCCCTGTGGATGCCTGAAACTGTGGAAAATACCAAATCCTATATATACTATGTTTCTTCTTCTACATGCATACCTACCTGTGGTAGAGTTTAATTTATAAATTAGGTACAGTGAGAGATTAACATGGTAACTAATAATATAATAATTATAACAACATACTATAATAAAGGCTATGTAAATGTGGTCTCTTTCTCCAAATATCTTTTTTTTTTTTAAGATTTTTTATTTATTTGACAGAGAGAAACACAGCCAGAGAGGGAACACAAGCAGGGGGAGTGAGAGAGGGAGAAGCAGGCTTCCCGCCAATCAGGGAGCCCGATGCGGGGCTCGATCCCAGGGATCATGACCTGAGCCAAAGGCAGTCGCTCAACCAACTGAGCCACCCAGGCGCCCCCCTCCAAATATCTTATTAGACTATACTCACCCTGTCTCTTCTTGTGATGATGTGAGATGATGAGCTGCCTATGTGATGAGATGAAGTGGAGTGAATGACGAAGGCATCGTGATGTAATGTTAGGCTACTATTGACCCTCTGATACTATTGCTTCCCGACTGCCAATGACCATGGGTATTGAAACCACAGATAACAGAGAACTACTATACCGCATTTTGTTATCCATTCATCCATTGATGGACATTTGGTTTATTGACATTTTTTAGCTATTATGAATAAAACTACTATGAACATTAATGTACAGGTTTCTTTGTGTGAACATATGTTTTCATTTCTTGCAAATAGCTAGGTGAAGAATTGCTGGGTCGCATTGTAATTGTGTTTAACGTTTAAGGAACGGCTAACCTTTTCTGTAGCAGCTGCACTGTTTGCACTCTCACCAGCTATGTATAAGGGTTCCAGTTTCTCCGCATCCTCACCGACTTTTGTTACTGTCATTACTTTTTTATTCAACCCAGTCAGGTGGGCGTTAAGTGCTATCTCATGACTTTCACTTGCATTTCCCTGATGACCAGTGATATTGAGCATCTCTTCATGTGTCTATTGGACATATGCGTATCTTCTTTGGAGAGCTGTCAGTTCAATTACCCATTTTATTTTTATTTTATTTTATTTTATTATTTTATTTTTTAAATAAAAATTTGACTTATTTGATGGAAAGAAACACACCTAGAGAGGGAACACAAGCAGGGGGAGTGGGAGAGGGAGAAGCAGGCTTCCTGCCGAGCAGGGAGCCCAATGTGGGGCTCAATTCTGGGACTGCGAGATCATGAACTGAGCCGAAGGCAGATGCTTAATGACTGAGCCACCTAGGTGCCCCCTAGGGCAAAAGCATCCCAACTGATAAGAGATGTTTTTAGTTATAAAGGTAGGCATTAGGATGACAGTTCTTAAACTGTGATGTACATAAGAATTTACTAGAGATGATGATGATAAATGCATATTCCCAGGTCCCATCACACTTTCAAATAATTTTCTCCAGGGGCCTGGGAGTCTGCATTTTAGGCAGGCGCTCAGCAGACTCATCGGTGGCACCGGATTTGAAGAATGAAGAGTAATAACAAGCAGAGGTCATGTAAACGTGTTCATTCCACATTTTTCACAGATGACAGCCAAGAGAAGCTGTCTGCAGCTGGGAAATGAAGACATGGGTAGACGTGTTGGACTTAAGGAGGTAACCATAGTGAGAACTGGAAATAGAAATGGTGAAGGCGGTGGTCTTCGGGAAGGGGACTGGAGTGAGACAGGGCAAGTTTGACTTTTTTCTTTACAGTTTGAATTTTTGTTTTCAAATGCAACCGTTATCTTTATAATAAAACAGATGCAAGCAAAAGCGACAGGGAAACCAGGAGGGGGCTTCTGGCCAACAACCCTGCCTGGCCTTCTTGGTGCCTCGGCCAGCCCAGTCCTTCCCACCACCCCTTTGCCAGTGCCTGTGGTAGCACGACGCGGGCTGGGACCCCGAGCTGAGTGCCATGGAGCAGGCTTCCTCTCCTTTAGCATGGGCCATACCCTCACCGCACGTCTCCAGAGACTAGGGTGCTGACAACCGCACGCCAACAAGGTGGGGAGAACGCTATAACCCAAGGAAGCCGAGTTACGACATGGGTCACGGATGCTGCAAAGAGCCAGCCCAGTTCTTCCTAGAAATAGGAGCCTTTGGGGGCTTAAAAACATAAGCACGAAAACAAAAACAAACTTTGCCTGGAAGCTGGCCATGGGCAGTTGGCTTAGCTTACACTATGGATTCACCAGCCAACTGTTTCAGAGGCCTGGGCAAGGGGCCACCTGACAGGATATGCTGGGGAGCCAAACAGGGCTCTTGGGGAAGGGATGGGTGATGACAGCCATTCCCCAGCACAGTGGAGGGATGTGGCTCTCCCACCACCCTTGCTCTGCAGGACTGTTTTGGGGCTGAAGGTTATCTAGACTGTCCAGCCCAAAGCCCTCCTGTCCAAAGCAAATGCCAGAGACTCGCTGTCCTTTCCACGATGGAGGTGTTTCTCCCTTCCCAAACATCCTGTGCTAGCGTGGGAAGCACCTCCAAACTGAAACGTCAAAAAGCTTCTCTCCGTGGTCTACTCCTCTGGGGAGGGAGGGATTGATGAAGGGGTGCAACTGGTGCACCCCTCCCCCCACTCATTCTCTCTCTCACGCACTCTCTCTCAACTAAATAAAATCTTGTAAAAAATTAGTTTATTTATTTAAGCAATTTCTACAGCCAACATGGGGCTTGAACTCTCAAGATCTTGCAATCAAGAGTTCCATGCTCTTCTAACTGAGCCAGCCAGGCACTACCCACCCCCCTTTTTTTAAGGTAGGCTATCTGCCCAATGTGGGTCTTGAATGCATGACTCATAAGCTCTGCCTATGAGCCATCTGGGTATCCCGAATACTATGCTTTTTGAAAAGAATTCATGTTTGTGTTGGTGTTGGTTCTTCTGCTCTCACCTCTGGCTTTGAGGATGGTGAGAACCAGCCCACCATCTCTTCCAGATGTGGCTGGCATCTCCTGCCTTCCGCTTCTTTACCTACCTGCCAAATGGACTTACAGGTGTGTCCCAGGTGTCATCAGCACGATGCCAAAACCCATCTGAGCTGACCAGCTAGTGACTTACTGAGGACAGTAGCCACCAGCATATTCATCTGGCGCTGGTGTGAGCCAGGCAGGGTTCCAAGTGACGCATCTATGTGGTTCTTGGATTCTGCTCCTAATTTTGACATGTGGAGTTTTACTCCACCACTGAGCAATTCTCCTGGGTGTCCTACAATGTAACTCAAGTCTGACGCTATCTACCTGGAGATAGGATCAGATTCCACAGGCTGGCAGCTCAGCCCTGTAAGACTGCCCCCACCTTAGATGTCAGTCCCAAAGTCCAGGTTGTCACCTGTGCTTCTTGACCCACTGGCATAAATCAGAGCTTCCCATGACCCCCTCCTGACATTTGATCACTTCACTGGGGTGGCTCGCTGAACCCAAAGAAACCTGACACTTACTAGATTACCAGTTTAATATAAAAGGATCTATCAGGAACAGCCAGATGGAAGAGATGCACAGAGCGAGGTCTGGGGAAAGGGTGTGGAGTTTCCATGCCCTCCACACGCACCACATTCCCCAAATTTCCTTGCCTTCACCAGCCCCAAAGCTTTTCAAATCCTGCCTTTCAGGGGTTTCGTGGTAGTTTTATTACATAGACTCAACTGAGTAAATCATTGGCTATTGGGGACTGAACTCAGTGTCTAGCCCCTCTCCCCTCCCCGGAGGTCAGGGGCATGGGGCTGAAAGGTTCTGAACCTCTAATTACAGGGTTGGTTCCCTTGGCAACCTGCTCCCATCCTTAGGTGCTTCCAAGAGTCACCTCAATAACATAACAAAAGACACCTTCAGTACTCTTCTCATTTACGAAATTCCAAGAGGCTTAGGAGTTCTGTACCAGGAACAGGACAAAGACCAAATAATATTTATTATAAATCACAGTATCACAGACTCTAAGCCTTGCGTGCATCCATTAGTACACCCCCTGAGAGGAGGACACAGTGACATGTCATTGGGCTAGGGACTGGCACAGCCGGGATCTAACCAGGCCACTGCTCTTGACTACTTGCTTATCCTGCCCCTCCAAGAGTCCACGAAAACATGACTGCTCATCTCTACACCCACGAGACCCAGCAAAACAGCAGACCCCAGTAAGTGTTTGCTAAACCGAAGAATGGAAACGAGTTTCTACAGACCTACATAAAATAGACTGTTATTATAACAGCAAGGGATGCAAGTAAAATTCACAGAAGGCTATCAACATGTCCTCAGGAGCCACAATAAAACAAATGGTGACAAGTGCTTGAATCTAGGTGACCAGCTATAACCTTCATATCATAATCGGAGGGCTGCATAAAGATGTGAGACATTTGGACGCAGTGTGTACTCTGTAGAGCTGGGAATTTTTTCTCTTCTTTCCTTCTAGGTTCATTGACTGGTCTACTAATTAAGCTAATATAAGACAGATTAACAGAAGAAAAATCAACTTAATTTCATACATACAGGAGCTCCAAAGGCATGAGACTCAAGGGCAAGTTGCATGGTTTACTTGCCACCCTGAACTGAAGAATGGGATAGATGCCTGGCTGCAAAAGGGGGGAGGGTAATTTGCAGGACTGCACACAATTGGTGATTAGATGTGCACCCTGCTAAGCAAATCACTCTTTTAGGTAAAAAGTTCTCTCTGGTAATAGCTCTCTTTCTGGGCCAGGATCCCATCTAAGTTCTTTTAAGTAAGAGAGAGGTAAAAGTTTTTCTGGAGTCTTCTAGGTCTTGATGGACTTCAGCTCCAAAGAATCCGCACACCAAAGTGGCACATTTTGGGGATGGCATATTCTGTCCACTTCAACACTCAAAAGGCATGGCTGGTTCTCAACTGTGAGTTTCATGAGGGTGAAATCAAGGTGTTGGCAAGGCCACACTCTTTTCTGGGTGCTCAGGGGATGCACCCACCTCCACACTCCTTCAGGTTGTTGGCAAAACGTAGTTCCATGAAGTTGCTTGGAGAGCAACTACCCTGTTTCCAGAGACCATCTGAATTCCCTGACTCATGGCCCCCTCAAAGCCTCCAACGGCAGGCGGAGTCCTCACTCCTTCGTGGTTCTCTCTGGTCCCCCATTGTCTCCTCCCTTCCACTGCAGCTCTGCACGTGTGCAGCTCTGGTCTTTTGCACCTTGCTGCTGCTTCTAGGGGCTCTTGTAATTCCATTGTGCCCCAGGCCATCCAGGATGAGCGCTCTTATTCAGCTGATGGTAACCTTCATTCCATCTGCTGAGGCCCATCCCAGTACTCAGTATCACAAGTATCACAAGAGTACTATTTGGCTGAATACCTCGGGGAAGGCATCTTGACGATCCTGCTCCACCTGCCATGTTAGGTCTTTGGGAAATTGAACCCAAAGAACACAAAAAAGGGTGATGGAAACAAACTAATGCAGAGAGAGTTGTCAGCAGCGAACTTGTTGCTGCCCACCTAATAGAGAAGCCCAGCACTGGCCACGGAGGCGGCATGAGTTTCCTAATGATGGGAAAGAGCAGGGTATTTGGAGTGGTGGGTGATTTGGAAGTGTGGCCCCAGGGCCTGGATGCAGCCTCCAAAATCTGCTGCCTTCACTAAACAGAGGGAGCTCCATCTGAGCAGTAAGAGACAGGAAACACACCTGAGGGGCCGCCTTGTGGAAGTGGAGGGAGCAGATGAACACCCAAAGCAAAGAGGAATGGGGAAGCCATAGCAAATTAAAGGCAAAGAAGGGATGCTCTCAGGTTCAAGATTTTTCATCTTCATTGTATCAGATTTTGAAGACTCCATTTTAAAAGTTCTAAATTTCAGAAAATGAGTCCATTTTGGTGACCCATGTCCTGGGGAATTAGCAAAGGAAGTGGATATAAAAACATTTTTATAATTGCTCATTTTTGCTTCTTAAGTGCAGTGGGCCTCTGAACAAGGCAGGCGTTAGGGTGACTGACCCCCCACACAATTGAAAATCCACATATAACTTCTGACTCCCCCTAGAACTTAATAACTAATAGCCTACTGCTGACTGGAAGCCTTCCTGAGAACACAGTTGATGGGCACATACTGTGCATATTATGCATATCATATACTGCATTCTTACAATAAAGTAAGCGAGAGAAATGTTATGAAGGAATTCCTAAGGAAGAGAAAATACACTGACAGCACTGCACTGTAAAAAATGTATAAATGGACCCACACAGTTCAAGCCTGTTTTGCTCTAAGGTCACCTGCATAACTCAAAGAGCGTCCCTGGGACATGTTAGAGCAAACATTCTAAAAACCGTTACGGGTAAACATGCCCAAAGTCACGGCCGACTTTTGCACCTCATTTAAGAAGCGGGTGGTGTGCTGATCTGTGGGGCCTCACGGTGGCCTCCAAGCAGGAAACCTAGCCACATGGATTTCGGGGAGGCTGGAGACTGGCTGGGAAGTGGTCCTTGGGGTATATAGAAGGAGCCAACTTCTGTCCCGAGTTTGGTGGATGGGTATACAGCCTTGAGGTCCCTTTAGAGCTCTTGTGGGGCCTGGCCCGCAACTGCCGTGTGGCCCAGGAACACTGACAGGTGCGTACCTCTCCCATTCACCCCCCTCTCCAAGCTTGTGTGAGGCCCTGGTTCTAAGGGCACCCCGCCATTGCCCTGGGACCTTGCCACTCCTGCATTACTCATAGCCTCGCTCAATCACACCAGCCGCACTGCCGTGTGCCTCTCTTGGTCACCTTGCATGTTTCAGAGGCCTCTAGCACGGCTGTTATAAACCTGGGCTCTTGCATTCACTAGGCCTCGGTTTAACTCCACCCCCAAGTCTCTATTTACTTGCTGAGTACAGTTCTCTTAATTTTACTGAGCTTGTCTCCTCACCTGTGAAACACGGATGGCAGTACCCACCTCATAACCTTTAAGTGTTAATTCACCTGCAAACATTTACCAAGCACCCTCCAGTGTTCCAGGTATGGGGGAACACAGACGGACAGCCACCGTGACTAGTCAGCCTGTCTAGGGCCCATGGGTAGCACAGTAGGTCAGACTATGCTCAGAATCAGAGCCAGGCTCCCAAACTCCTGATTTCTTGAAAAGCTCTTCGCTTGTAAAATCCACAACACGGCATTATCCTGGTTCCTCTCTCCAGCTTGTTATCTCCAGTCTCCAGCAGGATCCAGTCCCAGTCTTGTTCCCCCAAAGGACTATGCTGGTTCTGTCCCAATGGCCCCAAAGACAAGGGCTCCTTTTTACAGAAAACATTGGGGGGTATGGTGCTCCCTGTTATAGCAGTTATTTTCAGTACCTGTTGATCAAGAAAATACATAATGACAAAGCCATGAGTCCAGTAATATTTTAAGTGATTTTGTATTTTATTAACAGTGACAGTGCCTATATACACTAAGATACCATTAGAAAGAAAACCACGGGCCCAAAATGGAGTCGCTCATGCTAGGCCATATCACCAAACCAGAGCCTAAATACGTAACCCAACTGCAGTTTCAACCTCCCCAGAAATATAGTCTTAACTGGTCTATCAGGTATTATCTGGATAGCACCAATAAGGTAACCAGTCCTTTGGGCCCTATCCATTCCCCAAAGGAACATGAGGTTATCCAACTAAGACCGTATTTTCCCCAAAGGAAGGTGACCTCACTCAAAATAATCCTTTTTTTCTGTTTATGACTTCCCTGTCCTGCCTTTAAAAACATTCCCCTTTCTGTGGCCCTTTGAAGCCTCTCTACTTGCTAAATGAGATGCTGTTCAATTCATGAATCATTTAATAAAGCCAATTAGATCTTTAAAATCTACTATGGTAGATTTAAGTGTCTGACTTCCGCTCAGGTCACGATCCCAGAGTCCCTGGATTGAGCCCCACATCGGGCTCCCTGCTTGGCAGGAAGCCGGCTTCTCCCTCTCCCAATCCCCCTGGTTCTGTTCCCTCTCTCGCTGTGTCTCTGTCAAATAATAAAATCTTTTTTAAAAAATTCAGGTATACTTTGTTTATAACAAAGTTCACCCATTTTAAGAATATAATTCAACAAATTTTGATGAATGCAGTCCTGTACCCACGATTATGATATCGAACGTTCCCATCGCCCCCAGAGTTCACCATGTATTCCTTTGCAGAGAATTCGCTCCCAATTCACAACCCACAAATTGCTGGTCTGCTTTCTGCCCTTTTGGTTTTGTCTTTAGAATTTCATTGTTAATGAAAGTGTAGCCTTTTGGTGCCTGGCTTCGTCCACCTAGTTTATCAACTTTCAGATTCATCCATGTTCTTGCATGTATCAGCAGTCTGTTCCTGTTTTTGCTGAAGAATATCCCATTGTACAGATCTCACACAATTTGCTTACGTGTTTACTAATTGATAACATATAGGTTGTTGCTAGCTTTTCAGTAGTAATATTGCTTCTGTGAACACCTTAGTGGAAGTCTAGTGTGGATGTTTTCACCTCAATTGGGTAAATGAGTAGAATTTTTGCTGGGTTGAATGGTTACATGTATGGTAATTTTATAAGAAACCACCAAAAATGTTTCCAAACTGTATCATTTTGCACTCTTACCAAAAATGTACTAGAATTCTAGCTACTCTGCATCCTCATCAACACTTGATGTTGCCAGTCTTTTTAATTTTGGCCATTGAGGGCATGTGTAGTGACAGCGAGTGGTGTCTCACTGTGGCTTTGTGTTTCCCTAATCATCCTTCGCGTGTTTATTTGCCATCTGTACAATTTCTTTGTTGAAGTATCTATTTGTAGTTTTATGACAAGGTTGAGTGAGTTCTGTATAGAATCCTTTATCAGGTATGTGTTTTGATTTCCTCCCAGTCTGTGGCTTGCCTTTCATTTTCTTAATGGGTCTTTTAAAATTTTTTCTTAAGGTTTATTGATGTTTAATTTGCATAAATAACACTCACTCTTTTTAGGTTTAGAGTTCTACAAAATCTACCACGACAATCAAGGTATGGAATATTCCCATCACCTCCCCCAACTCCCCTATACTCTCTTCCGGCAGGTCTGGTTTTACAGCCGGTTAATAAATTCTGGTTATATGTCCGGTATTGTCTTTACTATGTGGGCTACTAAACACTTCTGGGGTCATCTTTGTGCCCTGACTCATAAATTCTAGGGTAACAGGAAAAGGTCTATTAAACATCCTGTTACACACAGCTCTAATAAAAAACAGTAATAATAACATCCACGGGCTCATACACTGCTTGCTAGGCACCGAGCTCATTCTCTTACACTAATTCACTTGATCGTCACAACTGCCTACCCTGTGAATACAATCCCTAACCCCTCTTTCCAGCTGAGGAAACTGAGGCACAGAAGAGGTAAACTGGCCAAGCTCTCAGGGCTAGTGAGCCACAGAGCTGCAGTCAGACTCAGGGAGTCAGGCTCAAGTCCACAATGCCAGGCGCCACGTGTGAAAGACAAAGTCGAAGTTTCTGCAAGAAGGTACAAATCTCAGCTGGTCTCTCTGCTTTGGGGACGGGGATGGAGGAAGAGCCCCGCGTACCCTGACGCCCAAGCGCTCCGCCCACTTCCTCCTCCGCCGCCCGCTCACCACCCGCCCTCTCTCCAATACCCCAATCCGAGGGACGCACGCGCCCGTCCTGAGGCGGGTGCTAAGCCCCCCTCCGTGGATCCACAGCCTTCCCCTTCCGTGTAGAGGAGGAGGGCACAGCGACCGCGCCGGCCTCTCCCGCAGCCTGGAACCTCCGGCCCAGGGCCTGGCCAGGTCCCGACGACGTCACCCGCACAAGCCTACATGCAGCCGCGGCAGAGCCCAGGACTCGTGCCAGAGTGGGGGCTGCGCATGCGCGTGGCGTGCGTGGCGGCGCGTGCACGGACGCGCGACGGGCGTGGGTGGGCGCATGCGCGCGGGCCGCGGCCCGAGGCTAGAGGCACCGCCCGCTCACGTGTTGCGGTGTGGTGAGCTCGCCGGGGTTTGTCCTTGCGGTCGCGGGTCCGCAAACACCAACTTCCCCAAGTTCTGGCAGAGACTACTTCCAGGCAGTCGAGTGTGGGACCCGAACAGCGGACTCCGCGGCGGGGGAGCCGCAGAGGGACGGACTTGAGTCCCCACGAGCGCCAGTGGCCTCTGCGCAACAGCTGGGGCCCGCTCGTAACCCGCCCGCGGTTTTTGACCGATTTCAATCTTTAACTGTTGTAGATAAGATTTCTGATCAGAGGGTCTAGGACCCAGCTCTTCCCACACCGTGGCTTTGGGCCAGGCACGTCATATTCCTGAGAACTTTATTCCCATTGTTAAAATGAGGAGGGTGCGCCGCTCTTCAACATCGCAAGTTATTAAATGGAAGGAAACGGGACGGCCGCTCGACTGACTCATGCACGCGCTTGCATTGGATGTCAAACCCTGTGTCTGGCCTGGCTTACCTGCAGAGATCCCGTGAGAGACGAAATAGCCCGGAATTTGTGGTGACATGAGTAATGTTGAAAGTGCCGGTGGAGGACAGGGTGGAGACCGGGTGTGAGTTAGGCATGGGAGGGGAGAGTCAGAGCAGGTTTCACCCAGGAGATGACCTTTGAACTGTGCCGTGAAGGATGAGTGGGGCAGGGGATGCTTGCAGGCAGTCGACGTGTCTAGAGAGTTCTGCGAATAGCGCGAGATAAGTGTTGGGTTGGTGGGGGTCCATAGGTGGGCTGGAAGGGGAGAAGTGGGGAGAACTTTTAAGGCCCTGCAGGCTGGGAAGGAGAAACTACAGAAGGTCTTTAGGCATGAAACTGACATCAGATGTGGGTTTCAGTATAGTTCTGGCAGGAACTAGACAGGAATTGTAATTATACAAAGGGGATGTTGGAGGAAGGAAGTTAATCTCATAGTCCTGGGAGTAATGAGGGCCTGAGCCTGGGACCGCAGTGGGGCTGGAGACAGAAGCAGGATATCAGGGGGTTTTGAAGATAGTAACTGACAGGCTTTGGTGGCTCCCTGTTACAGCCTGCTCTAGGGTAACTCCAGGGTCTGGAAAGCCAGGGAGGAATGAATCATTAAGATATCTGAGTTTCTACCAAGTGCAGACCTTTTGCAGGCATTCAGCATCCAGGATAAAAAAACAAAACAAACAACCCCCCCCCTAGTTTCTGCCTCCTAGGTGCTCATAGTTGAATAGAGAAGATGGACATATAACTAGTTGATTATATCTTTATCCGTGTGATATAGAGTATTAGAGATGTCCCTACCTGAGCGTGAGGTGGGGGTGAGGGCAGGGGGGGCTTCTTGGAGGAGGGAGACCTGTGCTTCAGGGAAACAAGAGTTCATAAGCAGTGTGGACATCCAAGGTACAAAAGATGCATGGATGGGAAGGCCAGCCATCTGTGATATGCTTAGAGCCCTAGACACAGACGCTGGAATATAAAACTAGATAAAATAGTGGAACTAGGTGCTGGAGTGTGATGGGAGGGATAGCTTGAGTTTTATTCTGTGTAGACTGGGGAGCCATCACAGGGCCTCATGCAGAGGAGGGTTTGTTCAGTTTCTGTTGGGATGGCTTGCCCTGGGTGCATTGTGGAGAACGACTGTAAAGGGGAGAGGCTGTTGCAGGAAGTGCTGATGTGTGAGAGTGGGGGCTGAAGCTGGGCATGGTGGGGCATGCAGGGAGAAGGCTGGTATGGGGGCAGTGGAGTGGGAACTGGAGGTTGGGGGTGGCGCATGGCCCCTGGGGAGGAGGACTAGCAGTACCTATTGGCAGTTTATTAGCTAAGTGGAATGGCAGTTCACTTAACCTTGCTAAGCTTGTCTTGTGCCCAGTGGGGATGGCAGTACCCACCGCGTGATGTAGGGATGATTCACTTGACAGATATTTATTGAGCACTTTCCAGTGTTCTAGGTGCCCAGGAAACAGCTCGCCTGCTGCAGTGTAAAATACACAGGAAATACATACAGATTAAGTTCAGAAGAGAAGGCAGGCACACTTAGAGGTGCAGAGTTGGCTATCATTCACATTTAGCCCCCAGAAAAGAGGTAGAGGATCCCTGAGTGAACAAGTGGCCCCCAATTGCAGGGCAAGATGGAGGCTGGTCCCCTGGAGAAACTGAGTGCTGGTCTATGTCTGAACGGACTTGGCAAAGCCAACTTCAAAAGGATGGTTTGGGACTGGATGACCTCTAAGGTCTTGCCTTATGTCATAACTTCTGGTGATCCTCTGTGTGCCTCCATTTCTGTGTGTGGAGGAGCTGACTCCTGAGTTTAGCTACATGGAACCGAGATCGTAGCGGTCCACTGGGAGGGCTCTGGGCCAGTAGAGCTCTTCCAGGGACCTGCCTTTCTCTCAAAACATATTGAGTGTTTTCCAGGGATTGTGTATTTGCTAGATGCCTAAGAGGAGACTATTGACTTTTATCATCAGTCTTCAGAGCAGGCTAATTGTTGTTCTGCTTTAGAGTTGAGAAAATTAAGGCACAAAGAGATTACATACCCTGTCAGAGGCTACACAGTTAGCTGAAGGACGTTTTCTTTTCCCTGTCTATCTGAACTGTGTCCCAGAAGTATTTCAAAGCTCTGGTCAGATCAATGGAAGTAACACATCAATGTGATGTTTAAAATGAAGTAGCAATAATAATTTATCCTATGTTGATTTATAAATAAAGTTGGAGTTTTTATTTATAATTTTAAACCAAATGTAAAATCTTCAAAGGCTAATAAAATAGTGGCTAATATTTACTGAGTGCTTCATAAACATAGTACAGTTGACCCTTGAGCAATGCAGAGCGTAGGGGCACCAACCCCACCCCTGTAGTTGAAAATCTGCATATAACTTCAGACTCTCCCAAAATGTAACCACTAATAGCCTGCTGTTGACTGGAAGCCTTAGTGATAACACGAACACTTAACACACATTTTGTATGCCATATGTATTATTATACTGTATTTTTTAAATAAGCTAGCAAAAAGAAAGTGTTAAGTAAAGCATAAGGAAGGGGTGCCTGGGTTGGGTGTCTGCCTTCATCTGGGGTCATGATCCCAGAGTCTCAGGATTGAGCCCCACATCAGGCTCCCTGCTTGGCAGGGAATCTGCTTCTCCCTCTGCCCCTGCTCATGCTCTCTCTCTCTCTTTCTCTCTCAAGTAAATAAATAAATAAAATACTGTTTTTTAAAAGCATAAGGAAGACACAATATATTTATGGTACTTTCCTACATTTTTGGGAAAAAAAATTATATGTGCGTGGACCTGTGCAATTCAAACTTTTATTGCCCAGGGGTCATATGGACATAGATGCTTCATATGCATTTTTTCATGTAACCTTCACAACATTCTCGTAAGTTAGTTGTGATCATTACCACATTTTTACTGACAGTAAGGTGGAGTAAGTAACAGTGGAGTGAGGTGGGTTAATTAAGGTCAGAGTAAGATCGGAACAGGTGGAGCAAGTTTCCAGTAAGGTTAGAGTGAGGCAGAGTAAGGTTGGAATAAGGTTGGAGGAAGATTTGTAAGGTTGGAGTGAAATGGAATAAGGTTGAGGTAGGGTGGAGAGAGGTGGAATAAGGTTCAATTAAGATGGAGTAAGTTTGGAGTGAGGTTGGGTAAGGCTGCAGCAATGCAGAGCAAGGTATACAGTGAGGTTAGAACAAGGCAGAGTAGAGTATACAGTAAGGTTAGAGAGTAAGGTGGAGTATGTTGGAGTGAGGCAGAGTAAGGTTAGAGTAAGTTGGAGTGAGGTAGAGGAAGGTTGGAGGGAGGTGGAGGAAGGTTCCAGGAAGGTTGGAATGAGATAGAGTGAGGGGGAGTACAGTTGGAGGGAGGTGGAGGAAGGTTGGAGGGAGGTGGAATAGTGGATTGAAGTACAGGGAGGTAGGTAACTGGCCCAAGGCATTTGGTCAGTGAGAGGCAGAACCAGCTCTTGAACTCAGGATGTTAGGCCTAGAACCTCAGCTCTTGACCAGTAGGCATATCTCCTTTGATGTGATTTGTTTTTGAGATCTTACTAGGAACAGTGGTAATTCAATAGCCAAAATTATTTTGTTTTTTCCAAGATCTTTATGTACCTTCTTATCCATCTTTGTTGTTCATGCTCAATAAGGGGCAGCTTTTCTTCTCAACTTAACTGAAATGGGAATTTGCTGGAGGGCTGGAGAGTGCACACAAATTGTACAGCTTTGGGTTTACCATAACTGAGGCAGTGAGTGGCCTCTGCCTGTGGGAGGGAAGCACAGCTGAGCTGGCATCCCATCACTTTGGGATGTTCAGTTTAATGAATGGGGTTAGTGTGAAAACTCATAAAGATTTGATATGTGTGCAGCAGGTAACTTTCTAAAATTCCATATTTTTTTTCTGAAAAATAAGATCCAGTGACTCGAACACCTCTGAGTTTCTCAGCTACCGGCTTAATCTGGGAAGTCTGAGGGCCCCCTGCCTTCGGTTACCTTCTCTGACCACGTGGCTATCACTTGCCCGTGTCTGGCCTTCCAGTATAATGGTGGTAGAGACAGAGCCCGGGGACAGCTGGGGGCATGGGGTCCGGGGCCGCACTTGGAGCAGGGTGTCAAGGGAGTGGAAAGGCTGGAGGTAAGCTGGAGTGGGGGTGCACTAGACAAGCACAGACACCATAAAACTGGGCTTCTTCTTCTTTTTTTTTAAAGATTTTATTTATTTGACAGAAACAGCTAGAGAGGGAACACGAACGGGGAGTGAGAGAAGGAGAAGCAGGCCTCCCACTGAGCAGGGACCCCGATGCGGGGCTCAATCCTGGATCTCCGGGATCATGACCTGAGCCGATGGCAGTTGCTTAGCCAACTGAGCCGCGCAGGCGCCCCTAAAACTGGGCTTCTTTGCGGTATTCGGGGTGATGTCCTCTTCCGTGTATCTGGCCAACAGAGTCAGTGGGATGTGGCCATGTAATCTGGATTGGTAAATTGGTAAATTGTTGGTGCTAATACATCTCTGAATTTATATTTTCTTAAGATTTTATTTATTTATTTATGTATTTGACAGGAAGAGAGAGCACAAGCAGGGGGAGTGGCAGGGAGAGGGAGAAGCAGGCTCCTGACTGAGCAGGGAACCCATGTGGGTCTTGATCTTAGGACCCTGAGATTATGACCCAAGTTGAAGGCAAACACTTAACCGACTGAGCTGCCCAAGCAGCCCACAACTCTGAATTTATTATTAGGCTTAAAAAAACACTTTCACATGCTTTTAAATATTGGCTATTTAAAAAATCTTGTTACCGGGGTACCTGAGTGGCTCAGTCGGTTAAGCGCCTGCCTTCGGCTGAGATTATGATTCTGGGGCCCTGGGATCGAGCCCCGCATCAACCTTGCTGCCCAGTGGGGAGTCATGCGTCTCTCTGTCCCTTTACCTCTCCCCACTCATGATCTCTCTCAAATAAATAAATAAAATCTTTTTAAAAAGGTGTTACTTAAGCCTCTTTTTCCTTCAGACAATGACATGTCTTTGGCATGTGGGATTTTTCGCCGAGCCGATGGTGATGAAGGTCTGTGCCATGAGCATGCACTGCCTCCAGAGTGACGGCTGCCAAAACTAACAGCTGTGAAATTATTTGTGACTGTTAAGGATAAACATATTTGTCCCTATTCATTATATGATCAGTAAGTGCTAGCAGTTCCTCTCTGTCAAACCGTGATTTATTCTCCCCGGTGCATTTCTTAGCTTGGACGTGGACACAGAAGCCACGGCATCGTTTGTTTTCTTTGGGATCCGCGTCAGGCCTCTGGGCCCCCCATTATCAGGCAGGCCTGGGCTCTTCACTCTCTGCAAGCTCGGGCTTTCCTGTTTTTGTCATTCCCAGTTTACTTCGTAGGCATGCTTTGTGTGGGGAAGAAAAATACCCGCGAAGGAAGCTTCTCAGAGGGTGACCAGGTGCACGGTTCAGCCAAGTAGGTGACTCCACGGGACGCGTCTCTTTGTGTTTGTCCGGGCCGGGAAGGGGTGTGACAGCGCACTGGGAGATACTCGGCTCACAGCCAAATAACTTTTCCACCTGAGATACGAGGCAGCCCTTCCGAGGGGTCCATCCAGCATCAGCTTCTTGAGAAGCCGAGCGTGTGGGAAGGAATCAGCCCTGCGCGGTGCTCCCAGCGGACCTCGTGGTGGCCGCTCACCCTGTGGGCTCCGTGGGACTACACGGGGCTGCTCTACGTGCAGGAGCACACGGAAAAGTGTTGCCGTGTTCACACTGACGTTTCCGTGAGTAGGACAAGAAAAGAGCCACGAAGCAAAAAGGAGTGAGGATGGAGAGGGAAATAGCAGCACACTGAAAGTGAATCCGGATGGTGGCCACACGGAGATTCCTTATACTCTTCTCTCTGCTTTTGTATGTATCTGAACATTTCAAGCCAAAAAGTTGAAAAACGTGCAGTATATAAACATTTGTGTAAATGTTTGGTCCATATGGTACTCGTTGCACCAGTTTTGCTGCAAATGCTGTGCTGGGTGTTTGGGTACAGTGAGAACTTTCTGCTCTCAGGGCGCTCAGAGCTGATGGGGTACAGACGCACATCTAACAGCACACAGATACTGAGGAGCAAACAGAGGCATTCTTGGAAACACAGAGATGGGGTAGTAGGAAAACCTTAAATAGTGGAAACTGCTAAGGGGAGGGAGGATTCCTTCACAGAAGGAGTGACCAAACTGAGGTCTGAAGCATGACCAGGAACCAATCAAATGCCAAGGAGAAAGGGAGAAGAAAATTCTAGAAGGTGGAACTGGCCAGGGACATGAGGCGAGTCAGGGTGATGGAGCACAGAGGGAGGGAATGTGGCTGGGAGGTGGCCGGGGCATGTTGCTTGGCCTTGTTAAGGGATTGCCTTTGGTTCTGGGAGTGACGGATAGCCACCGAAGAGCCGAAGCCCCACAGCCCCATGCCTCCCCTTCTCAGACACCATTTTGGCTACGACACAGCGGGCGAGCCGAGGGCAGGGGCTGATGTGCAGGTGAGACACTGCGACTGTCTATGGTGGACGTGGAGGCTGGGACAAAGGTGTGTCCTAAAAGCTAGGATCTGAGCTGGTGACCGTGCAGATGCGTGTCAGGGAGGGGGAGGGTCAGCGTGATGGTGGCAGGCTGTCGTGTGCTGAGATGGCACCCCAGAAGGGAGGCCTGGCGTGGAGGCGAGTCCTGCCCTTGGTCTGGTGGAGCTGCAAGGAGGTGCTGCTAAGGCAGGCGGCCGCAGGGGCGTGAGCTCGGGGCCCAGATGTGGCTGAGGGAAGAAGCCGGTGATGCCTCACGTGCACGTGGTGCTGGGAGCCAGAGCCGCTGGGGGGGGGGGGGGGGGGCACTGGTGGCAGGAAACCAGGGCAGGGCAGGAGTGGCCAACTAAATAAAATACCCGGCCCAGCTTGGGTATTTTGTTCTTTAAAATTAAATAAGATATACTTAAGCCTCCTCATCATAAAAATGTTAAACCGTAACAAGTGCCTCCAGATACCTACCGTTACACGCCCTGTGCAGTTAGACACACGTACATCTGGGCACAGGTGGCTTTCTGTTTGCCTTATATTTTATCTCTTTACCCACACCACCAACTCAGCAGTTTGTTCACTTCGAATTTTTTTTCCTGATTTCTCTCTATTCTAGTCTCTTCGAAAAGCCCCATCTTCCAAAGGGTATTGCTGTTAACATACTCCTTCAATTTTTTTCTCCTGTGTATATGTGGTATCTTATTATACTGATGCATCATTATTTATTTAATTGTTCCTCTGTTGAAGGACACTTAGGTTGTGTACAGATTTCCTGCTGTTAAAAATAGTGCTGCAGTGAAGGTCCTTGAGGGCCTGTCTTCATTTATGTGCATTTGGGAGTATTTTGGTAGGCCGGAGTCCTCCAGGTAGAATCACTGGGTCGAAGAGCACGCACATCTCAGAGTTTTAACGGATGTTGCCTGATTACCTCAGCAGGCCTATCCCCCTCCCCTCCAACACACATGTAATTCCATCAGCACAGGGTTTTACCTTTCTGAGCTTTTTCCTAGTCTCTTGTGTGAAAAATCTTGTTTTACCCATACTTTGATTTACATTCCACCTATTACTTGGAAATTTAAGCATCTTTTAAAATCTTCTCTGGCTGCAGTCAGTTTTCATTAGAAAATCGCATTTTTTGCCTATTTTTCTTTGTGATTCCTTTCCTTTTTTTTTTTTTTTTTCTTTTAGTGAGCTGTAAGTGTTCTCTATGTGATATGGATATTAATTCGCGGCTCAGGATGCACCCAACTTAACAGCAGTCTGACAAGTTCCCCTTCTTCTGTGTCACCCCCAGCACCCTGTGTCAGTTTTCACAAGGCCATGCCTGCTCTCCTCTGAAGCTTCTTCACAACTCTGTTCTTGGTCCCTTAAATTTGGGGACACATTACAGACCACCCCCTGCAGTGGACCCACGGGGTAAGGCAGCTTGCTCAGGAGCTCAGGCCGAGGATGGGGCCCTTGTCTCTGCTTCTACAGCAGCTTTTGGATGATGGGATGGTGGGTGTCGGGCCCAGAAGGCCTCCCAAGTCAGACTTCACTTGGGCTATCGCGGGTGAGCCTTTCGGGACCCCTCTGCATTGCTGTCACAGGCTTCACCCCTGCTGGTGTTGTTGTTTCAGGTTTCTAGGTGACCAGTGGGGAAAAGAGTGACTATCCACATGTCATAAAGGTGCTCAGTTTGAAAATGCAGAATGCAGTTCTCAAAAATGCTCCCAGGGCTCGGTGCTGAGGGCTCCTGGCCAATTTATTCAGATCCGAGGCAGGTCGTGTAGTAGGGTGATTTCAGGGGGGGTGCGAGTCATTGCTGGTTCCACGGAAGGGAGACCAGGATTGGAGTGATTTTCTTGACTGTGTTTGCTCTCTTAAGCTTTTCCGGAGGGTTCTGACATTCATTTTCATTCATTTACATCTTAGGGTGAATCATTTTCATTCAGGTACTTTTTTCTTAACACCTTGAAGAAATAAGTCTAATGTGCTTGGAAGTTCCCAGTCACCTTAGTTTTGGTAATCGGCTTCGGGATACACTGAGAACCCTGACTCCCTGGCATGGCAGGTGCTGTGCTTGGGAAGCCCTGTGGGAAATACGAGCATGGTCAGACAGATCTGTTGTCCAAGGCCTTTCTCTCTAGTTGTACTCAAGGTAAGACATATAAAGACATAACCGTACAGATCTTGCTGCCTCTGCGCACACTCCCTGCTGTGGCCTCCTCAGTGACAATGACCATGGCTTATGTGACCTGCTGCTCCTCCACTCCCACCGGCCGCCTTGATCCCCAGCAAACTGGCATGTTCCTGCCTCAGGACCTTTGTATGGACTGTCCCTGCTCTCTGGAATAGGCCCCGTCCCCCACTCCCTTCTCCTGGGTCTGCTCAGATGCCCCTTTCTCAATTCCTAGCACAGGGTCGGGTGATCAGTAGCTACACAGTAAGTATCTGCTGGAAGAAGAAATGAACAGCTCTAGAATGAATCTGGGAAATCAGGGCCCCACTGGAAGAGTTCCTGGTCTCACTTGGCCTCAGGTTTCTGTCACTAAGAGGACTGTTTGGCTCCTTCATGCACTTGGCAATTCTGACATTATTGGAGTCCAGGAGGAAGGGGGCCCTGAGAATCAGCCTCTGCCCTCTGGAGCTTCTCAGGGGGTATGAATCTGTGCAGGGGTACCCTGAGGATGGCCTGTGTCATTGCCTTCCTTGGGCTGGTTGCTTGGAACGTATTGGCTGCTGCCTAGGAGAGGGCCAGAGCGGATTCGTCCTGTCTTCTACCTGTGGCTGCAGGGTCCCAGTTGGGTGGAGGCCCTCTTTATCCCTTGGGAAAATAATAGACTGTGGTTCGGATGTAGTTAGTGATTAGTCAGGCCTGTGCAAAGGCAGGTGTCTGCGTCTCTTAGACAGAACACCCAGTCACCGAGGGCCACCCTCACTCGGCCCTGCTTTCAACTCTGCCCACATTTTGTGCCTCCTACTTTCCCTCTCCCATAGGACACCAGCTCCCTGCTGTTCCTCGGTGACAGAAGAGGGCTTGGTACAGTGTAGTTTCCCAGTAAATACACATCAAGTAAACAAATATATAGAGTTCATTTGTAAGACATCTGGCTGAGTTAAGCTAGGTGAGGGTTGAGTCATTTCTGCTGAGACAATCACTCTAGTTTTTGTCTAGAGAGCATTAACATTTGGATATTTAGAAATACTTAGATATTTCCTCCAAGGAGGCGAAAGGGAGGGAGGTTCTTTTTAAAAAAGGACTTTGTTGGGGCGCCTGGGTGGCTCAGTTGTTTGGGCGACTGCCTTCGGCTCAGGTCATGATCCTGGAGACCCGGGATCGAGTCCCACATCGGGCTCCCTGCTCGGCGGGAAGCCTGCTTCTCCCTCTCTCACTCCCCCTGCTTGTGTTCCCTCTCTAGCTGTGTTTCTCTCTGTCAAATAAATAAAATCTTTAAAAAAAAAAAAACCAAAAAAAAAAAAAAAAAGGACTTTGTTATAGAAAGATGTAAATATATATGCAGGCAGAATAGCATGTGACTGCCATGACCCAGTCCCAGCCCTAACAGGTCCCAGTTCATACCCATCCTGTTTCACTCAGCACCCCGTCCTCATCCCTGGATTAACAGGAAGCAAACCACTGATAGGCCATCCTTAAGTACTTCAGTTTGTATCCAAAATGAGCCTTGTGGAAGGAAAGCCTAAGGGAGAGATGAACTGCTAATCCCATACTCTGCAATCCCAGTGGGCTGGTCCCCAGCTTGTGTGACCCACCCTGAGTGGGTATGTGTGCAGTTCGCATGACATCCAAAAGAGGCAAGCCTGGCTCTAGTCACTGCACAGGGTCCCTGTGGTCATTTCCTTCCTGTGCTGGTCAGGGACACCATCACCAGCTCAGAAACTCTGAGGGGTTTTCCTCTTTTCATTTCCTCCCATGGTTTTGAAACAGAGAGGTAGAGCAGTAGCTCAATCTGATAACTGTTCATTTACTATCAGAGTTGGTGCCACGTATTTATAAGAAAGCGTGGTCAAAATCATGAATATCATTCATTAGAGGAATGCTAATGTTCCAGGAGCATAGAAAGAAACAGATTTTGTTTTTAGGTTATGTACAAGTTGTTTCTACCACATTGCTAAATGTGGATTCTTAACATGAATGGTGGAGAGGACTATAACTCATATTTCTACACATTGAGTCACTTCAGTGGAATGTCAATCATTGTTAAAAATTGCAGTGCTGAATGGAAGAAAAAGTGTGGCTTTAAGTATGACATCATTTTTTTTCTTTCAGCTTCTGATGCTCAAAAGGAAACATTTCTCAGTCAGAAAAACCTAGATAAAATGTTAAAAAACAAAACAAAACAATGTTACTGGACAACAACAACAACAACAAAAAGCAAGCAGCCCAGTTGAAAAATAGGTGAAGTACTTGAGCAGGCATCTGTCCAAAGAAGACATCTAAGTGGGCAATAAACATGTGGAAAATGCGCAACATCACTAGTTACTAGGGAAATGCAAATCAGAACTATGATGAGGTATCACCTCGCACCCCTTTAAAATGGCTACTATCAAAGAATAGCACGCGTTCAGAAGATGAGGAGAACTCGGAACCCTTGGGCATTGCTGGTGGACATGTAATACAGTGTGGCGTGGAAAACAGTTTGGCAGTTCCTTGAAAAGTCCTGGACATAGACTTACCACTTGACCCAGCCATTCCACCCCTAGGTACATACTGAAAAGAATTGAAAACAGGACTCAGATACTTGTACACCCATGTTAATAGCAACATCGTTTACAATAGCCAGAAGGTGGAAACAGCTCAACTATCCATCAGCAGGTGAATGAATGAGCAAAATGTGGTTTATACATATGATGGACATATGATGGCATTCAGCCATAAAAAAGGAAGAAAATTCTGACATGCTACAACACGGGTGAACCCCAAATGCATTGTGCTAAGTGAACTAGAGTAATCAAATTCATAGAGACACACGGTAGAATGGCGGTTGTCAGGGGCTGGGGGAAGAGGGGATGGGGATTTATTTAAATGGTATAGAATTTCAGTTTGGGAAGATGAAAAAGTTTCGGATATGGACGGTGGTGACAGTTGCCCAGCAATTTGAATATATACACTTAATGCCACTGGGTTGTACACTTTAAAAAGTACCAAAAAAGGTAAAGTGATGGAGTAAGAGATCATGCAAATGTGAATTATGGGAATGCTGGAGTGGCTATCTTAATATCTGACAAAGTAGATTTCAGATCAAGGATGCTTTCTAGAGGAGAGAGAGAGAGATTTCATACTAATAAAGGGATCAACTCACCAAGAAGACATAATTCTATATATAACCGATACAGAGCTTCAAAATACATGAAGCAAAAACTGACCAAACTGAAAGAATGAGTAGATGAATGCACACTTCTGGTTAAAGATTTCAACACTTTCAGTAAATGAAAGAACAAATAGGGAGAAAACCCGTTTAAGGATACATAATACCTTAGCAACCGTATCAAACAGTTTGACTTAATTGACATAGTATGTTCTCTGACCACAACAAAAATTAGAGATTGATAACAGAAGGACATCAAACCCTAACTATCTATAAATTAATACATTTTCAAATAACCCATAAGTTAAAGAAGTCACAAAGTAAATTAAAGGCCTTTGAATTGAATGGTGATTAAAAAATAAAATCTATACAGCTAAAGCAGTATTTGAGGGAAATACAACTTTAAACTTTTGTATTAGGTAGAAAGAAACCATGATCTAAGCCTCATTTTAAGAAGGCTAGATAGAAAAAGCAAATTAAACCCAAAATAGAAGAAGATAGGAAAGAAACCAAAATCAGTGAAACAAAACAGTAGGTAAAACTCAAGGAAATCAGTGGCAGTTTCTTTAAAAGAGCAAGACAACTGATAAACTTCTAGTTAGATTGATTAAGAAAAAAGAAACACAAGTTACCAATATAGGCAATCACATAGGAAAAAAGTATTACACAAACATTAAAAGGGAAATAGGAGACAATTATAGACAACCTAATAAATCCAAAAACTTGGATAAAATAAACTACCTTAAATACTCCAATTACCAAAATGGACTCAAAAGGGATAATCTGGGTAGCCCTAAACCAAATAAAGAAATTAAATTTGTATTTATTTTTTTAAAATATTTTATTTATTTGACAGAAAGAAACACAGTGAGAGAGGGAACACAAGCAGGGGGAGTGAGAGAGGGAGAAGCAGGCTTCCTGCCGAGCAGGGAGCCCGATGTGGGGCTCAATCCCGGGTCTCCGGGATCATGACCTGAGCCGAAGGCAGTCGCTTAACCAACTGAGCCACCCAGGCGCCCCTAAATTTGTATTTAAAAAACCTTCTCACAAGGAAAACTCCTTGCCATGTGGCTTCAATGGTAAGCTGTACCCAACATTTATGGAAGAAATAGTGCTAATCTTACACAAAATCTTTGAGAGAACAAAGGAGGAGGGAATACTTCTCAATTCATTCTATGAAGCCTGCATCACCCTAATACCAAACAAAACCTGACAAAGATATTAGAAGAAATCTACAGTCTGCTATCTCTCGGTAAAGTAGGCATAAAATTTTTTTCAAAATATTAGCCAGTTGAATCCAGCAACACATAAAAAAGATGATAAAACATGGACAAGTGGAACTTATTCCAGTAATGCAAGATTGATTTAACATTTAAAAAAATCAATGTAATTTACTATATTAACAGACTAAAAAAACAAGTGATCATCCCAATAGTTGTCCCCCCCAAAGAAAGGCATTGACAGAATCCAATACCTGTTCATGACTCAAAACAAAAGAAATAAAACCTCTTAGCAAACAAAGAAGGGAAGAGAATTTCCATAACTTCAGACAGGGCAAATACTAAAAGCCTGGAGCTAATATAGGACAGAATGAAAACTTCTTCCTGAAGTCAGTAACAAGGATATCTGTTCTTGCTATTTTTATTCAACATTTTAGTGGCAATGCTAGCCAGATGAATAAGGCAAGAAAATGAAAAGCATATAAACTGGAAAGAAGTAAAACTATCTTTATTCACAGACAACATGTCCATCTTAGGACATGATCATGTACCATGAAAGCTCCAAGGACTCTACCAAAAGAAGCTACTAGAATTAATAAGTGAATATGGCATAGTCACAGGATACAGAATTAATATTTAAGAATCAGTTGTTTCTTCAAATGCTGGCAATAAGCTATTGAAGTTGAAATTTTAAGAAATACCATTTAGGATACCATCAACACCCACAAAACATTTAAGGAGAAATATAACAATGTATACAAGAGAGGTACACTAAAAATTACAAAGCAGGGATGCCTGGGTGGCTCAGAAGATTAAGCCTCTGCCTTCAGCTCAGGTCATGATCTCAGGGTCCTGGGATCAAGTCCCATGTCAGGCTCTCTGCTCAGCAGGGAGCCTGCTTCCCCCTCTTTCTCTTTGCCTATGTGTGATCTCTCTCTCAAATAAATAAAATCTTTTAAAAAATTACGAAACATTGCTGAGAGGAATTTTTTTAAGATTTTATTTATTTATTTGACAGAGAGTGAGAGATCACAAGTAGGCAGAGAGGCAGGCAGAGAGAGAGGAGGAAGCAGGCTCCCTGCTGATCAGAGAGCCCGACGTGGGCCTCGATCCCAGGACCCTCAGATCATGACCTGAGCTGAAGGCAGAGGCTTTAACCCACTGGGCCACCCAGGCACCCAAGAGAGAAATTTAAAAAGAAATAAATGGAAGGATATGCCAAGTTCATGAATCAGAAAACTTAATATTGTTAAATTTCCAAACCCCCCCCATATGAATCTAAATTCAATGCAATCCCAGATAGAAATACCAGCAGCTTTTTAAAAAAAAAATTTGATTTATTTCTTTGACAGAAAGACAGCTAGAGAGGGAACACAAGCAGGGGGAGTGAGAGAGGGAAAAGCAGGCTTCCCACCGAGAAGGGAGTTCCATGTGGGGCTAGATCCTGGGACCCTGAAGAAAAGGAAAAGATGAGCCCAAAACTGTATATTTGACAAAGGGCTTTTGTGCAGAATACATAAGGAACTTGTCATGCAAAAGTCAGAAGATAAACAAAACTTCATTATGAATTAAAAGATTTGAGCAGATGTTTTACAGAATATACACCAGTGGCCAATGAGCACATGAAAAGATGTTTAATATCTCTAGTTATAAGGGCAATGCAAATTACAATCATAATGAGGCAACACTAGACATCCATTCGTATGACCAAAATTTAAAAGACCAACCTTATCAAGTATTGCCAAGGAGATATATGTTACTGTTGAGAATGAAAAATGGTATGATTGGAAAAGCTGGGTAGTTTTCTTTACTCTTAAATATGTTTTTTAAGATTTTATTTATTTATTCGACAGAGAGAAACACAGCAAGAGAGGGAGCACAGGCAGGGGGAGTGAGAGAGGGAGAAGCAGGCTTCCCGCCGAGCAGGGAGCCGGATGCAGGCCGGGGTCTCCGGGATCGTGACCTGAGCCGAAGGCAGTTGCTTAACTGAGCCATCCAGGCGCCCTCTTTACTCTTAAATATTTATGTACTGTTTACAACTCAGCAATTCCACTGTTTGATAATAAACAATAGAAAACATCTGCAAAAATTCATACAAGAATGTTCACAGCAGTTTTCTTTAATAATAGCCCCAAACTGAAAACAATTTAAATGTCCATCAGCATGTGATAAACAATTGAGGCGTAGTCATACAGTGGAATGCTAAAAGCAATAAACTATAGAAGATGCCATAGATGGTGACTCTCACAGATACTATGTTGAATAAAAGAAGTCAGACCAGGGTGCAGCCACTCTGGGAAAGCAGTAAGAAGGTTCCTCAAAAAGTTGAAAATAGAGCTACCCTATGACCCAGCAATCACACTACTGGGTATTTACTCTAAAGATATAAAGGTAGTGATCTGAAGGGACACGTGCACCCCAATGTTTATAGCAACAATGTCCACAGTAGCCAAGCTATGGAAAGAGCCTAGATGTCCACCAACAGATGAATGGGTAAAGAAGATGTGGTGCATATATACAAGGAATACTCTGCAGCTATCAAAGCCCAAAACTCTTGCCATTTGCAACAATGTGGATGAAACTGGGGTGTATTATGCTAAGCGAAATAAGTCAATCAGAGAAAAACAATTCTCATATGATCTCTCTGATATGAGGAATTTGAGAGGCAGGGGGTTCATGGGGGTTAGGGAGGGAAAAATGAAACAAGATGGGATTGGGAGGGAGATAAATCATAAGAGACTCAATCTCAGGAAACAAAACAGGATTTCTGGGGGCTAAAGGGAGGGATAGGGTGGCTGGGTGATGGACACTGGGGAGGTACGTGCTATGGTGAGTGCTGTGAATTGTGTAAGACTGATGATTCAAAGACCTGTACCCTTAAAGCAAATAATAAATCATATGTTAATTAAAAAAAAAAAAGAGGGCACCTGGGTGGCTCAGTGGGTTAAAGCCTCTGCCTTTAGCTCAGGTCATGATCTTAGGGTTCTGGGATCAAGTCCCACATAAGGCTCTCCCTACTCTGCAGGAGTCTGCTTCTCCCTCTGCCCACCATTCTCTCTGCTTGTGTGCTCTCTCTCTCAAATAAATAAAATATTAAATTTTTTAAAAAGACCAAAAAAAAGTACAGGTGTTGTGTTTCCATTTATAGAAACCTCTAGAAAGGACAACTCTAATGTGAAGTGACAGGAAGCTGGTCGGTGGTTCCCCACGGCCTGGTGTGAGGGCGAGGGGATTGACCAGAAAGTCACAAGAGGACTCTTTGGGTGATGGGAATGTTCTGTTTTGGTTGTGACAGTGGTTGCTTACACGGGTATACACACTTGTCAGAACTCATTAAACTCACTTACACTAAGTACTCTATTGTATGTAGATGATACCTTAATAAAGTTGATTCACAAAACCCTTTATGTAACTGAGGTAAAAAAAAAAAAACTGATGTCCAGTATACCTACTCTGTATTTTTATAATATTTAATTAATTTATTTGACAGAGAGAGCACAAGTAGGCAGAGCAGCATGCAGAGAGAAGGAGAAGCAGGCTCCCCACTGAGCAGGGAGTCCGACGCGGGGCTTGATCCCAGGACCCCGGGATCATGACCCGAATCGAAGGCAGACACTTAACTGACCGAGTCACCCCGTCGCCCCCCCACCTTGAATATTTTTAAATAACCACAGTTTATATTAAAAAAGAGAAGCATGGGGCGCCTGGGTGGCTCAGTTGGTTAAGCAACTGCCTTCGGCTCAGGTCATGATCCCGGAGACCCAGGATCGAGCCCCACATCGGGCTCCCTGCCCGGCGGGAAGCCTGCTTCTCCCTCTTTCACTCCCTCTGCTTGTGTTCCCTCTCTGGCTGTGTTTCTCTCTGTCAAATAAATAAAATCTTAAAAAAATATATTTAAAAAAATAAAAAAGAGAAGCAGAATGGTACATAAAGATTGCTACCGTTTTTAAAGGATCTATTTCCCCCTGTGCTTGTCAATGTTAGTCAGTGCACACAATCTTCTTGTAAAGACCCACAGTTGCCCCTGGGGATGGGTGGAGGAGGAGAGACACTTGATTTTTTTTTTTAATTATTGCTACTTTTTTTTTTTTAGCAGGGGGAGTGAGAGAGGGAGAAGCAGGCTTCCCGCCGAGCAGGGAGCCCGAAGTGGGACTCGATCCCGGGTCTCCGGAATCATGACTTGAGCCGAAGGCAGTTGCCCAACCAACTGAGCCACCCAGGAGCCCCGACACTTGAATTTTTCATCATGTGCATTTATTTCCTAACAAAACCAAAACTTGTGATCGATCTATAATTGGTCACACTAAAAAGGTGCCATTCAGCCTGGCATGCATATAAATGACATGGAAATAGTATTAAGGAAAGCGAAGAGCTGGGGTAGTGCGGTCCCAGACTCCTCGTCTGAGTGAGGAAGGTGAGTGTTCCCAGGAGTGGCCTCCTGTGCCCCTGAGAGCCAGAAGCACTGTGTGTCCTGACACTGCCACCAGAAGTCGTGTGGCCCTGGTCCCTCCCGTCGCTCCCATCCACACTTTGTGAAACACACCCAAGTCACAGCAAAAATCCCATTTGTTTGAAGGTGAGGGTTAAACACGAGCGTGTTCACATAAGCAGCGGCCGTGTGCATCCCAAAGCAGGACGCTGCATTTCTCCCATTCCGTTGCTGGCTGCAGTGCCATAATCCCAGTGCTGGTCACTCGGTAAAATCTGAAATAACCATTATCCAAGACATGAAATGTTGGTGACTTCAAGAATACGATTGAACTTATTTTAGTGAATGGGATGTAAGGAAAAGCTCACAGATTTGGAACCACATATACGTGTTTTTTAAACCATAAACTCATCAAGTAATAAGTTCAAGAAGTAGAAATGCATGTGACTGCAAAGCTTTGTGACTAGTTCAAGTGCATTCTCTACGACAATCCCTGCTCCAAAGGAAGAGAATACACTTACCTAACGTTCTGATTTTTAACACAATTTCAGATCAAATTTATTGAAGCACAATTCACATACAATAAAATGCATTTGTTTTAAATGAACCAGTCATTGTAGCCACCACCACCGTCAAAATCTGCGACATTCGCATTACCTCGGAAAGTTTCTAGGTGCCCCAGTCTCCCTCAGCCTGCACCCTCACAGCCCCCACAGGAAACACTCGTGATCACATTTGTGACACCAGGGATTAGATTTATCTTCTTTGGGAGTTTCATATAAACAGAGTCATCCAATATATACTTGCCTAGGACCTTCCTCAGCACAGTGTTCTTCAGATTTATCCATGTTGCTGCATGTATTCCTTTTGGTTGCTGAATAGTATAATATTCCTCAAACAGTTTTTTAAAAAATCATTACCTGCTTCCTCCTTACCTGCTAATAACTTCTGGAAAAGTGATGAATGAGAACTTCCTGGATGATTAAACCAGCACGCAGAGCAGTCACCTGTCCAGCTGACCAAGCCAGAAACCTAGGGGTTATTTTTTATTCCTCTTTCTATTTTCCAAATCCAAGAACTACCATGTAAGTCCATTTTAATCACCCGATCTCTCTCAAATCGATCTTGTGGGCCACTGTTATAAGCACGTCTTCATTTCTCACCCATATTACTGCAGAAACTCATTTTGCTTTAGTTTCCCCCACCCCCATTCTCCATCTTTAAGCCAAAATTAATTCAACTGCTCTAGGGACCTCATTTAAGTGGAATCATAAGGTATTTGTCCTTTTGTGTCTAACGTATTTCATTTAGCATGTTTTCAAGGTTCGTCCATAGGATAACATGTGTTAGAACTTTCATCTGTCTGTCTATCTATCTATCTATCTATCTATCTATCTATCTATCTATCTATCATCTATCTGGGAGAAAGCACAAGCGGGGTAAAGGGCAGAGAGAGAAGCAGACTCTCGGCTGAGCAGGGAGCCCGATGAGGGGGTCTACCCCAGGCCCCTAGGATCATGACCTGCACTGAGGCAGACGTTTAACTGACTGAGCCACCTAGGTGCCCCAGAACTTTTTTTTAAATGATTGAATAATATTCCATTGTATGGATAGACTACATTTTGTTAATCCATGCTACTGATGGAGACGTCAGTTAATTCCACCTTTTGGTTATTGCAAATAACGCTGTTACGAACATTGGGGTATAAGCATCTGTTTGGGTTCTTTCCATTCTTTTGCACATATACCTAGGAGTGGAGTTGCTGGGTCATGTGGTAAGTCTATGTTTGACTTTTTGAGGGACCACCAAACAATTTTCCACAGTGGCTGAAAAATTTTACATTCCCAGCAGTAAGTAGTCCAGAAGGGTTCCAATCTCTCCAAAATTTCTGACTTGGTGGAAAACAATTTCGGGAAACTTCAGCAGTCTGTGCCTCAGCTTCCCTGATTCTAAAGTGCAGGAAATGATATTATCATTCTAGTGTAGTTGTGAAATTTAAATGAACAAATGTATGTAAATGACTTAGGTCTTGCAAATGTGAATGTGGTAATAAAGGTTCGCTGCTATCGCCGCCGTCACTACTTGTGAGGATCAGACTGCCTGAAATCTGCAAACTTTGCAACCTATGCCCCTTCCCTGAGTCTCCAAGGGCTTCATAGAGACCGTAGTAGATGGACAGTACAGTGGACCAGGGGCTGGACGCTGGGGTTGAGTCGGACGACCCCTGGAGTTGTGCACAATGAACAGACCCCACGGAAGGGGCCACGTAGCGCAGGGGAGCGGCAGCACATCCCTTCCTCTCGTGAAGCAGGAAGGGGAGGCTCGCAGAGCCTGAGTGGTCCTGGCTCCCGCCCTTCTCTGTTCACATGTGCTTTAGGAAGCACAGCAGGAAGTAAGGAGCATTGCTTCTCACGCATGTCAGGGACATGCGAAGAGCCTGATAGAATCACCCCAAGAGTGAGAGCAAGCCCCAGATGCTGCTGCAGGAGCCCCTGACCGTGACCCCCGCATAGAGTTCACACCCCTGCTTTTCCTCAGGATTGTTTTCAGCAATTTGGTGACCGTGGTCACAGCATATGCGTATTCTCTCAAGACCTCTTGGACAAGAGAGGGGCCCAGCATGAATGTTCCGTGTGACTCGGTGCTGTCTTCCCACGGGCGTGTCGACAGCGAAGATCTGTAGCCCTCAAATGGCAAACTTCTAGCTCCCTAGCAGGTGTAAATTTTCACTTTTATTTTTAAAGATATTTATTTATTTATTTGACAGAGAGAGAGATCACAAGTAGGCAGAGAGGCAGGCAGAGAGAGGACGAAGCAGGCTCCCCACTGAGCAGAGAGCCCGATGTGGGCCTCGATCCCAGGACCCTGAGATCATGACCTGAGCCGAAGGCAGAGGCTTTAACCTGCTGAGCCACCCAGGCGCCCGTAAATTTTCACTTTAAAAAAAATTGGCATTTACAAGGAGAAGATACGTGTGTTAGGTTGTGGGGGGTCTGACCAATACTGTTGCGACTCTTCACTCCTAATTCTCTGCTGTGCATTCCAGCTTCCCCTGAAGCCATGGGCCACGCAGGCTTTGCCCCACTGGGAACACAGGAAGTCTGCCGTGAAGGGCTCTGCTCTCACGCTTGTGGGAGATGGTGGGTCACTTCCTGGTTCTTTCCTATTATGATTGTTAAGTTTGAATAGGGCTGATGACTGGGCGTCAGGTAGTTTTTCTAAAAGCTTTTAAATTATTAATTATTGCAGCACTTGAAAAAATGAAAAAAGGTTGTGTCCCTCATATTCCCACCATCACAGCATAATAGCTTCCTTCATCTCTCCAGACTTTCTTCTAGTCTTTTCTCTTATGTTGTTGTGATCACCATATGTGGGCAATTTAGGTTCCCTCTACTCAGCTTTGCTCACAAATATCTTTTTTCGTGTCACTTTATTTTTAATAGCTGTATGATAATCTGTTGGGCTAATATATCATTTATTTAGATATTCCTCTATAATTGGCGTTCAATATTCCCCAGTCTTCCATGATCACAAATGTTATTTTACTTACCTATCCTTGGTTTTATGCAGTGTGTAAAAAAATTAGGCTTAAGGTTTAAATTGTTAAAACTGTAATAAAATGTGGGGTGCCTGGGTGGCTCAGTCATTAAGTGTTTGCCTTTGGCTCAGGTCATGA
Source organism: Spilogale gracilis (assembly GCA_004023965.1). NCBI lineage: Eukaryota > Metazoa > Chordata > Mammalia > Carnivora > Mephitidae > Spilogale > Spilogale gracilis. The sequence continues at coordinate 56,893 of PITA01005296.1, forward strand.
TCCCGGAGTCCCAGGATCAAGCCCTGCATTGGGCTCCCTCCTCTGTGGGAAGCCTGCTTCTCCCTCTCTCACCCCTCCCTGTTTCTGTTCCTTCTCTAGCTGTGTTTCTCTCTGTCAAATAAATAAATAAAATCTTTGAAAGAAAAACTGTCATAAAATGAGCCCCCAACTCAGTTGCATTCAAATGACTGTCATGATTCTACTGACATCTATTTTGAATAGTGAAAATCATTTTTCATAATTTATCCTTTGGAACTTTTATTTTTTATTTTTATTTATTTATTTTTAGTGTAGGTTCCATGCCCAGGATGAAACCCAAAGCGGGGCTTGAACTCACAACCCTGGGATCGAGAGCTGAGTGAGCCGAGATCAAGACTGAGACTCCCAACCAACTGAGCCACCCAGGCGCTCCTGGGTCAGGTCACAGAATTTTAGCCTGGGAGTTGCCATTCCCTTCCATCACTCTTATATCAGACTTTTAGAGAGAGCCCCCAGCAAAGAGTCCTTCCACAGCAGCATTTTGGAAAGACAGCATCCCTTGAGTGAGAGCCAGTCTCAGGGCGGGACACGTGGCTCTCTGGAGGCGGTGTCTGCCATGAGGCTTGTCAGGCACAGGTGCGTGACTGGACTGTCCTGGTGGGGGCCATACTGAAGTCAAGTCGACAGGAGGGGCAACTAACTGTAGTGCATGTACCCTGCCACCCAAAGCAACTGGAAACCTGGACAAAATTCATAAATCAGCTGTTTTCAGACATTGAACAGCAGGCAGCACAGAGCTGTGATCCCCGAGAAAAGACAACAAAGAAAGGTAAGTGCTAACATTGCCTGGGCTTCCTTCATGGACCGCAGCTTGGGGAACAAGGACCTACGTAAGTAGTGTGTGGTGACTTCCTGCCCTGAAGATCGGAGACGGGAGTGCAGGGACTCAGGTGTGGTTCGTGGCGCAGAGTCCTGGGGAGAAGGGACTTCTTCAGGGAAGGAGCACCAGAAAGCCTCACAGGGTGCCCTGAGTATTTGCGGGTTACTGAGCTGCACCTGTGGGGTGCGAGATGCCAGGAGCTGCACGGAGGCCAGTCCCAAGAGCTCAGCCACAGTGGACAACTCTGAGTGACCAGGACACACTGCAGACAGGGTTGCACCTTACTAGTGGGCAATAAAAGCCCTAGAGGGAGTGTACATTGAACCTCCCAACAAAACTTAAAAATAAGCCTTGAAAGGGTCAAGCTAATAATCTGCAAGGGACTTAAATGCCTGCCTAAAGAGACACGGAAGAAAAGAAAACTATGGATCAAGGTCCTTTGTGAGCACAGATGTGAAATCCTCAACAAGATATTATCGAGTCTTAACTCAGCCATGTATAGAAATGATAATACATCATGGTCAGTAGAGTTTATCCCAGGAATAAAAGGTTGGTTCAGCATTTGAAAGTCAATCACCATAATTCTTCATATCAACAGACTCAAGAAGGAAAATGTTCTGATCACCTCAATAGATCAAGAAACAGGATTTAACAAAATTCAACATCTATTTGTGATTCAAAAAAAAGAAACTCAACAAGCCAAGATTAAAAGAGATATTCCTTAATCTGGTAAAAGCATCTAGCAAGCCCCTGCGGCTAGCCCAAGGCCTAAGGGTGAAAACTGGATGCTCTTCTCACAATCAGGAACAAGGCAAGGATGTCCGATCTCACTGCTTCTATTCACCATCGTACTGGAGGGCCTAGCAAGTGCGATGGCAAGGAAAAGGAACTAAAGGCACACAGATGGGAAGGGAAGAAATAAAGACATCTTGATTCGCAGATGGCATGATTTTCTATGCAGAAAGCCCAAGGGAATCTGTATAAAAGCTAAGACTAACAGTTCTTTAGCTGTCCACTAGCAAAGATCCATCAAAAGTTGAAATTAGGGCACCTGGGTGGCTCAGTGGGTTAAAGCCTCTGCCTTCGGCTCGGGTCATGATCTCAGGGTCCAGGGATCGAGGCCCGCGTCTGGCTCTCTGCTCAGCGGGGCGCCTGCTTCCCCCTCTTTCTCTGCCTGCCTCTCTGCCTATTTGTGATCTCTCTGTCAAATAAATAAATAAAATCTTTTTAAAAAAAGTTGAAATTAAAAATCTTTCAATATACAATAGCACCAGAAAACATGAAATAATTAGGAATAAATCCCACAACATAGGTGCAAAAACTTTTTGACACAGAGAGAGAGAGTTTGCCTGGGTATTTCCAAGGACACACACCATCTGATCTCGAGACTTACTATGAAGCTACAGTCATTAAGACTGGGCAGCACTGCAGAAGGGATGGGCACACACCAATGGAACAGAAGACAGAGTCCAGAAAAAGGCCCATACAAATGTGGCTAATTGATTTTTGACAAAGCCTAAAGTCAGTTCAGCAGAGAATGGATCGTTTTTAGTTTGAAAGTCCTTACAGGACATGTAAAGGACAGTGAGAAAGACAGATGGTGTGAAACTCAGGGAGGCCTTCTGGGATCCAGAGACATAGTTTGGGAGTCCTTGAGTTACAGGTGGAAGTGAAAGTTGTGGGAAGGCGGGAACTGCCCCAAGTAGGTAGGGAGATGGAGGAGAATGCCAGGAATGGCCTTCTGAGTCTGGGATGGGACAGTGACAGGACCACGAGACACCCAAGGCAGAGACACATGGGCCTTCATATAATGCTGAATATATGGGAAGAGGGGAGCACTGCCCAGGAGCACACGCAGGATCAGAGCTGTGGGGGCAGAAGCAGGTGCCCCAGAGATAAAGAAGGGGAAGACGGGTGAGCACGGGTGGAAGCATCTGGACAACGTGAACGGGTAGGAACAGCGCCTGCTGCACCTGAACCTGGTGTCACCTTCTTCTCTGCGTGGAAGGAACCGACAGCCACGGGCTTCTCATTACTAGTGGCCTTTAAGAAAAACTGCTACCATCCGGAGGACTTTCTAGGTGCCAGATAGTACACTAAAAGCTTCATGAATATTGAATCATTTCACCCTCACACCTCTCTGAAGTAGGTACAATTATTCCCATTCTGCAGACGAGGGGACTGAAGCCACATATGGCACAGTGACACGAGGCTTTGAGCCCACCCCCTTCCATACCATGCTTGCTGCTCTTGGGATGATGAAAACAGTGACTCAGGAGGCCCCTGAAGGTTTGCACCTTGTGCCTGCCTCTCATCACGCCCGGTGAGACCACACACCTGGTACAGGTAGGTCCACGGCCAGGTCCGGGCTGCCTGGCCAGGCTGCCAACACCCACCAGGGATGGGTCCTTCTTGCTCCCGGAGGTGGAGTATGGGGGGGCCACTGAGCCCTGGCCTCGGGTTCCTGACCTTCGCTCCAGGCTGCTTACGTCTCTGTTGCTCAGAAGCAGGTGCTGCCCGGTGCCGCTGGAGACCGGACCGAGGCGCCATGTTCCGCCTTCTGCTCTCTTTCTCTAGCACCAAATTCCCATAGTTTCTCCCCACGAATGGGTTTTGAAGCTGCCAGGCCCAGCGGAGTGGCTCAACAAAATGAAGGATAGGTTTGAGTTTCAAAGAAAAAAAAGCTTGATTCTAAAATGTTGAGGCACATTTATTTGAATGACTTACTCTTCAAACTGAAAGAAACCCAAGTTACTTCCCAATTATTCTGAACCGCGGTAACGCTTTATAATTTGAGCATGCAAAGCCTTCCCGTGCATGTGAACGGCAAGTACTTGGGGTTTTCTGCTGGCTCTTCATTTCAAAGTCACCTGGTATTTTTGGTCTTCTGTACCTTTTGTAACTTCCTCTGAATAAGAGGAAATATGGTTGCCATTTGTGTTTAATTTATTTTAAACAAATCAAAGCACTGATTTCTACTTCCTGCCTGTGTAATACTTGGGCTGCAGGCTTCAAAGGGCAGGGTAACTATGTTCTTGAGTGATTGGGCGTCTGTTGTATTATTTTATAAACAGTTCAAAGTTTCGCATTGTATAGGAGCAACGGGTACAAAATGGAGATATTATTTTCTGTGTGAGCAGCGGCAGAGAACTCTGAGTGACCTTTACATTCATCTTGCGCTAGCTCATAGATTAAATTTAGATTTGGGTAGAATATATATTTATATAAAGACTCAGTGTGTATTTTTCCTGTTTTCTCTAACGCGGCTGAACTTGTTCTCTGAAATGTTTATCGCACATGGCAGGTTGTTGCAAAGAGCAGTGGGAAGAAAACGAAATCTTATTCACCGCTTGGTTTTCTTGCAGGTTCATTGGGTTTAGGAAACTCTTGTTTCAAGGGGGGCCCTCCCCAGAATCGAATTCCCAGGCCTCCGGGCATGTGGGTTTCAGGATCCAGCGATCCCGGGGACACCCAGGGCAGGTCCTCACCACACAGGTTGTTACGACAAAGATTAACTTACCGTACCTCGATTCCAAAGCAAATTCACTTATGTTATTTAATTTATTTTTTAAAGGTTGTGTTTATTTATTTGACAGAGAGATGGCACAAGTAGGCAGAGCAACAGGCAGAGGGAGAAGGAGAAGTAGGCTCTCTGCTGATCAGGGAGCCTGATGCGGGGCTCGATCCCAGGACCCTGGGATCATGGCCCACGCTTAACCAACTGAGCCTGCAAGTTCACTTATTACAAAAAGAGAAGAAGAAAAGAAAAAGCCAAAACAGAATGCAAGCCGGTTCAGCCGTTCTGGAAAACAGTATGGAGATTCATCAAAAGATTGAAAATAGAGCTACCCTACGACCCAGTAATCGCACTACTGGGTATTTAACCCAGAGATACAGATGTAGTGATCCCAAGGGGCGCAGGCACTCCAAGGTTCATAGCAGCAGTGTCCACAATAGTCAAACTGTGGAAAGAGCCCAGACGTTCATCAATAGATGAATGGATAAAGAAGATGCAGTATAGGAGACCCTGGATGGCTCAGTCATTAAGAGGCTGCCTTTGGCTCAGGTCATGATCCCGGAGTCCTGGGTTAGAGCCCTGCATCGGGCTCCCTGCTCGGCAGGAAGCCTCCTTCTCCCTCTCTCACTCCTGCTTGTGTTCCCTCTCTAGCTGTGTTTCTCTCTGTCAAATAGATGAAGGAAGGAAGGAAGGAAGGAAGGAAGGAAGGAAGGAAGGAAGGAAGGAAGGGAGGGAGGGAGGGAGGGAGGGAGGGAGGGAGGAAGATGCGGTATATATATACAATGGAATAATACGCAGCTATCAAAAACCAAAATCTTGCTATTTGCAATGATGTGGATGGAACTGAGGGTATTATACTAAGGGAAATAAGTCAATCAGAGAAAGACAATTACCACATCACTGATATGAGGAATTTGAGAAAGACAGAGGATCACAGAGGAAGGGAGGGAAAAATGAAACAAAGTGAAACCAGAGAGGGAGACAGACCATAAGAGACTCTTAATCTCAGGAAACAAACTGAGAGTTGTTGGAGTAGAGAGGGGTGGGAGGGATGGGGCGTCTGGGGGATGGATATTGGAGAGAGCATGTGCTATGGTGAGGGCTGTGAATTGTGCAGGATTGATGAGTCGCAGACCTGTACCCCTGAAACAAATAATACATTACATATTAATTAAAAACAAAACAAAACAACAGTTCCCGAAGGCTCTGCTGGGGCCGCTCAGCCGCCCTGTCCAGCCTGAGCTGCTGGCCCCTCTGCCCTGGGCCATCACAGCCATCCATGCATTTTGCTGCTGGTGTGCGTGAGGGGCCAGGCACAGAGGAAAGTTGCACGCATGTGGCCCCCACAGCGCTGCGAGGCCTCCTGACAGAAGCTCCTCTCTCCTGCTGGGCGGAGCATGGGTGGGGGGCTGGGGTGCGGTCACGCAGGGCCAGTCAGACGTTAGTCAGGGCTGGGGCTGCAGTCCTGGGCTGGCCATGGCCCAGAGGAGGAGCCCAGCATCACGGTCTCGGGGAGCCATCAAAGGGCCTCCCCCCACGAGCCCCTGGATGTGCAGGCTCAGCAAAGTGTGTGGGTCACACGCCACTCAGGAGCACGGCGTGGACAGCATCTTTCAAGGGGGGGCTGCACTGGAGGGAGGCCACGAGGGCCCTGGGGGAAAGTTGCAAGCCCTGCGCTCTGAGCAGGGACCCGAGGGGCCGTGTCCTGCTCCCAGGACTGGGCAGGGGCCGTCCTGACAGGAAGCGGCTTGGTCTGCGGAGGGTGCTGGGCACTTTAATCTCTTGCCTGTCTTCACTCAGAGGCTGTGAGCGCTCCGATTCCGTTTTCACGTCTTTGGAAGTGCTGATAAGATGGGAACAGAATAAATCAAACGCCAAGTTACATGTTTCCTGGCTTAGGAAGAAAAACTAAGCCTAACCTTGGAAATGCTCCCAGACGGTACTTTTTTTTTTTTTTTTTAATTTTCCCCCAAGTTGATTTTTCCTTCTTGTTTTTTATTGTGGTAAAATATACATAAGCTAAAACTGGCCATTTTCACCCTTCCTAAGGGCTCAATTCAGTGGCATTAAGCACATTCACGTTGCTGTACAGCCGTCCCCACCAGCCTTCTCTAGTTTTCCCCGGCAGAACCGCTGCCCCCTTACACACAAGCTCCCTGACCCCAGGCTTCCTCCCACCCAGCTCCCCAGCTCCCTAGGAGCTCCAGCCAAGCTGTCTCTCTGCGGGCACGCATGAGGTCCCGGGCAGCCCCTGTGCGCTGGCCCTGGTGGAGCTGGGAACAGCTGGTCCCGTCTTAAGGAAGGGGATCGGTCAGATGTCAGTCATCTTTTTCTTTTTCAAGATTTTATTTATTTGTTTGAGAGAGATAGCACGAGCAGGGGGCCCAGCAGAGGGAGAGGGACAAGCAGACTCCGGCTGAGCGGGGAGCCCGACGCAGGGCTTGATCCCAGGACCCTGAGATCATGACCTGAGCCGAAGGCAGACCCTTGATCGACTGAGCCCTCAGGTGTCCCGTTAGCCCTCCTTATAGTGGTCACAGCCCACCTGTGCAGAGCACCTGTGTCCCTAAGCACCATCCTAAAGCCCGCTGCATGCAGTTCTTGTCCTTCGGCCACCTTCGGTCTCGCCTTTAGCGAACGGATGCAACAGGAAGCCAGTTTCATTAGCCCACACCCTTGACTGCGGGGTGAAGGAGAGGGAGAGGCTCTCTCAGGCTGGGCTGGGGTTTTATTCTGTGTTACTCCTGCTCCGCACAATGACCCACGAGGACTGTAGATATTTCATTGCCATTTTGCATCCGAGAAGACAGGCACAGAAAAATCAAATCTAAGGGTGTGTTGCTTCCAGACCAGGAGAAGGGCCCATGCTTGGCGATTTCTGCACGAGTTGGGGGCCGGTGGCTGCCATGTGGTCCCAGGTCCCCCTGCCCCTGCTGCAGGTGTGAGTGGCTAGATAGCAGGAGGGGAGGGGAGGGGAGGCGAGGCCCAGGCTGCAGGCTGGCTATGCACAGGCCAGTGAGCCCTGGGGCCACGACGGTGCGGGAGTCTCTCTGGGCCTTTGTCCCTCCTGTGTCATCGGGGCGGGGATACCACATGCTTCAAGGCCCAGAGTGTGTGCTAGGAGCAGCTTTCCCTCCTGGGGGAGAGTGGCCAGCCTGTTTCATATCTGGGTTAACTTTGTGGTGCAAAGGTCCCCTGCAAACCTTCAGGGACATGAATCAGTGTGTTTTGCGAATGGCGTCGGGAAAGGGAAAGAGTGATGTGGAAGATCTTGGGCAGGGTCGGAGCAGCTGACTCTCTGAGTGACAGCGTCAGCTCTGGGCACGGGTCCAGGCTGCAGCGTGCGTGGGCTTTGACCCCCTGGCCCGGCCGTCCCTGTGTTTATCCACTCTGCTTCCTCTGCAGCTGATGTCATTGTGACTTCATATTTTGCCCTCGGCTGATCCCTGGGGAGAGGGATGATGAGGGCCACCTGCAGGACTTCATCTACCGGCTGAGGCCCACCCGTCCCTCGCCCTCCCACCCTCCAACTCTGCAGTGGCTCGGGAGCTCAAAATGGTCACTGCATGGTTAAATGGTTGGAAAAAATTAAAAGAAGATCTCATGTCCCCTGCAAACTATATGAAACTGCAGTGTCCTTGTCCACAATAAAGCTTAATAAACATAGCCACACATTTGTTTAGGAATTGCCTGTGACTGCTTTCTCAGTCTGATTAGGGACGGTGTGGCCTGAAGAGCCGAAAATATTTCCTCTCTGGCCTTTTCAAAGTGTGCCAAGAGGAGACTCGGAGTCCTCTTTCCTGCGATGACAGGGGCCCAGGTCGGTGGTAGCATTTCACACGGTCAGCTCAAACCTCTGGCTCTTTATCGGAGTGGAAAGAGGGGAAAGTGTGCGGAGGGTCAGTCTGCATGATGCCCAGAGACAGAGCCGTGGTCGTGGGTGCTCCGATGGTCCTTACCTCTGGCTGTGGGACCTGAGACGAATCAGGAGTCACCTGTCCTTCAGCGAGAGGACCAGGCTGTGCAGCAGGTCCCTGGCAGGCAGCTCAGGCCTGTGTCTAGAGCTCACGGGACGCTCTTCAATGAGACACTGACGGAGGGGACGTCCCCATGTTGCCAGAGCACCTCCAATAAAACCACCTGCCCCAACTTACCTGTGCGCATGACAACGGTCCATCCATGTGACCGTAGCTCCGGGCCTTTCACAACGCTATCTACCCCTGAGGTGGAAGTTCTAGATTTGCCTTGGGTAGCCACTTCTTGAGACGGCAGGAAGAGCCGAGAAGCCACTGAGGGGCTGGCCAGGCACTGAGCTAGGCAGAGTTCCTGGTGACTCACAACTGCTTGGAAAGTGGGATTCCTGCAGAAGGGCCTGAGGCGTTTCAGCACCCCTCAGTGTTCACATATGGTGAAGACGAGGACTAGGTGGGCTTTATAAAGATGCTTTGCCCCCTCTCAACTGTGAAGCTTTTTAAAATTTTGTGATACAATACATATAACATCAAATTTCCCATCTTAACCATTTTCCCCCCTTTGATGAATGTTTACTGAGTGCCTACTGTATACCAAGTAGTGTGCCAGGTGTCAGAGATAAGAACAGTAACAACCATCAAGCGACAGAGTTCCCAGTTGACGTAAATTGATTATTGAATGCTTACCCGTAAAGTTGGCAGGGAAAGTCCAGGCTCCTCTAGCCTACAGCTCCTAAGACGTGGAAATGTAATAGTTCAAGCTCAGAATGTCTGAAATCTTAAATGCAAGAAAAAAAAATTATGACTCAAGCTTATTACTTAACAGGGAGCCCAGGCTGGTTGTACAATTATCTCCTCGGTAGAAGAGCCTTCTTAGGGGCTCTTGGGTGGCTCAGAGGGTTAAGCCTCTGCCTTCGGCTCAGGTCATGATCTCAGGTCCTGGGATCGAGGCCCACATCGGACTCTCTGCTCAGCAAGAAGCCTCCTTCCCCCTGTTTCTCTGCCTGCTTCTCTGCCTATTTGTGATCTTTTTCTCTGTCAAATAAATAAATAAAACCTTAAATAAAAAAAAAAAACAGAAGAGCCTTCTTAGAAGTCAAGTTAGTAATGAACTAAAGTGTATTATTAATGTATTAAAAGTAATATAATAAAATGCACACTTGGACAGGATCCAGCCTGAAATGCAAAGTCTCAAGCTTTGCCCTCCTTCTGCTTATTTCGTTAAAATGCTTCCTTTGAAAATGTTGCATGCACTTTTTGCCGCATCCATTGGGAGAATGAAGACAGTTTGCAGCAATCGGACCGTTAACTTTCCAGAAAATGTCGATGTCACTCTGCAGGGACGCACTGTTATTGTAGAGGGCCCTGGAAGGACCCTGGGAAGGGACTTTAATCCCATACATGCAGAACTCAGTCTCCCTAAAAGGAAAAAGAAGAGGCTCCGTGTTGACAAATGGTTGGGAACTAGAACAGCACCGGTTCTGGTGTAGAACACGATGGAGGGTGTTAACCTGTGCACTCAGGTCCCCATCCGGGTTGATATTCAGGAGAACGGTTCTCTTGTTGAAATCTGAAATGTTTTTTAAGATTCTATTTATTTATTTGACGAAGAGAAACACAGCTAGAGAGGGAACACAAGCAGGGGGAGTGAGAGAGGGAGAAGCAGGCTTCCCGCTGAGCAGGGAGCCCGATGTGGGACTTGATCCCGGGTGTCCGGGGTCATGACCTGAACCGAAGGCAGAAATTTAACGACTGAGCCACCTAGGTGCCCTGAAACCTGAAATTTATTGGGTGATAATATATCTGCAGGGGTTCAGAGGAGGCATGGTGTTACTTGTTCTGTATCTCAAGTCCAGAAAGGTGAATTAATTCTTGAAGGAAATGACATTGAACTGTGTCAAAGTCATCTGCTTTGATTCAGCAAGCCACAACTGTTAAAAACGAGGATTTCAGAAAGTTTGGGGATGGTATCTATATTTCTGAACAGTTCAGCAGGCTGATGAATAAGGTCGAAGCTGTCCAGCTACAGAAACAGCAAGAAGCTGGATGGGTTTTCAGACTTATTTGTGAAAGTCTAAAGACGCAATGAAAACTGTACTGATCTGGGGCTTTTTCTTAAACCAATAATCCTTTGAGCAATTTATCCATTAAACCATTCAGAAGTTAATTGTAGTATGCTGTCCATACCGTTCCTAGACATGCTTGCCATCTCTTTGGTTTTGTTTGGTTTGGGGTTCTTGTCTGTATTTTTCCCCATTGTTTACTATAGTAAGATACATACAGCATGAAATTTACCACCTTACTCCAACTTGAACGTCCAGTTTAGTGGCACTGGGCACAGTCACACTGTTGCGCAATCATCACCGCCGACCATGTCCAGAACCTCGTCATCTGCCCAGAGACTCAGTCCCCAGCCCCGGCCATGAGCGTTCTGTGAATTCGAACGCTCCAGTTACCTCTCATGAGTAGAATCAGGCAGTATCCTCTCTTTTGTGATTGGCTGCATAATATGCCATCAGCTACACCTTGCTGATCATATGGCCACATTTGCTTCTTCATTCATCCACCGATGGACCCTCGGGTTGCTTCCACCTCTTGGCTATTGGGAATAACGATACTATGAACATGGATGTGCAAATATGTCTTTGAGGCCCTGCTTTCAGTTCTCTGGGGTTTACACCAAGTGCAATGATTGCTGACTCGCAAAGTCGCTCTATTTTTAATATTTTAGGACGCTTCATGCTGTTTCCCATGGCAGCTGCACCATTCTCCCCAACAGTGCACCAGGACTGGGCTTTCTCCAAGCCCTCCCTGATACTTGCTATTTCTGTTTCTGTCGTATTTTTTTTGGTAGCTGTCCTAATGGGTGTGGGGTGGATTTGTTTTGTTTTGTTTTTCAACGAGGCATAATTTTCCTCCAGTGAAATGCGATCTTGTTTCCCATTAGAGGAGCTCGAGCAGGTGAACACCCTCGAGAAATCCACATCCCCTCGAGAGATAGCGCATTTCCAGCACTCCGGAAAATTCTCTCTCCACCTTTCCCGTCAGTCCCTTCCACCCCGGCAACAGAGAGCCCTCGCCATGGAAGGGTTGTGCCCCCCTCTTCGGTCTCAGCCGGACTCACACAGTGGGGACTGTGGCAGGTTTTGTCGACCCAAGCATGCCTCCCTGTGCCCGGTGGGGTTAGGGCGGCTCTCCCCGCTGGGGAAGAAGACGCGATGGTGCCGTCAGGAGCCAGGAGAGGGTCTTTGTTTGCAACATGCAGAGTTTCCTTCGGCACAGGGCTGTGTCTCTGCTCCTGACCTCTCCCGGATCAGAGCTGTGTTTGCCTTCGGAGGACTCAGCACAGGATGCCCTGTCCTCTGCTGGATGACGGGAGAGTGATGTCAGCCCAGGTGCTTCCCGGCAGGGCTGGGGGAGGGGGGAAGGTTCCGGAAGACAGGGCTAGGACCCTGAGCCCGCGGCCTGCCAGTGATGCTTACTATAGCTTTTCCCCGAATATGTTCCACTTTGAAAACTGTGCAGTTTTTATGAGCCGTAGGTTCTGGAAAAGCTGCCATCCTGAGAGTCCAGGCTACTGCCTGGTGGGGAGCCGGGTCTCGCCTTCACCATGGGTTTGCTGAGTGACCATGGACAAGCCTTTTGCTCTTTCAGAACTTTGCTTTTCCATGGATTTGTCAACAAGCCATTGTTTCTGGCAGGCGCTTATGCCACGGAACTGAGCAGGACAGATAGTGGGGCGAGAGACGCGAACAGGTGATAGCTCATTACCTAAATAATGACGTAAGTGTGGTGATGGGGCGCATTCAGATGGAGGGTGGTCAGGGCAGATCCCTGGGAGGGAGTCGCACCTGGAGAACGGAGGTGTCCGAGTCTCGGGGCTCCGGACACGGCCATTTCCAGGGTGATGCCCGATGAAGCGCTGTGTAGGCGGGCTCTCTGCACAGCCACCGGCCAGCCCTGGGACAGCACGGGGGGGGGGGGGGGGGGGGGGGGGGGGCGAGAGGGCGGGGCCAGCCACACAGTGTCTGTGTGGTGCGGAGATGGAGGTGGCAGTGGGTCTTGTGGGTGAACTTCGTCCCCACTCTCTGGCTTCACGCAGACACGCTGACCCTCTTAACCCATCACATTCACGTCCGCATCCCCTCTGCACCCAGGCGCCTCTCAGCCTGGCTCTGTGGTCACCCCGTGGCCCCAGATGGTGGCTGGCGACCACTTCGTGCATTCCTCAGAGATCTCATCTCCGAAGTGAGGGTCAGTAAACCAGAGTATGCTAAAGCACATGAAAGTAGGATAATGCAGAGAACAGTGGATATTCAGAGCTCTGCTTTAAGTCTTGGGTCTCTCCCATCTCCTTTCCTCTGTCTAATTGCAGTATTTGACACAGCACGAAATTTATCATCTTAACCATTGTGAAGAGTAAAATCTGGTGGTGCTAAGGATATTTACGTTGTTATGCCATCAGCCTCCGGAACCCTTTTCTTCTTGCATGAATGTTAGACATCTTAAAAAAAATAAGATAAAATGGAATAAAATAAACAGAGCAATGCTTTCTTCAAAAATCAGCTGCCAGAAGCCAGAGTTTACTCTCCTGGGTCATGGCCTCTCTGCCCCTCCCCTTGCGCACCCCGGGGGCCTGCCACCGCCCTGGGCCTTCCGTGAGGCCAGCGGCACAGCCCAGCCATCGCCCACCCGGCAGGTAGATGTGCCCAGGGCCTGTTCCCTTCACGTGTGTGCTTCTGAGCACATCGCTGGCGGCTCCGGAACTCTGATAAAGCTGGGGTGACAGGAGGGACATGGACCCTGCGTGGATCCAGTGGGTGCCAGCACTTCGGCAGAGCTCAGGGTGAAGCGGGACCCTCCCCACCCTGCCACTAGCAGCACCCCCACTTCTGGTCCTCAACACATCTTCAGCTCCACACTCTGCTTCCCAGGGAGCTAAGTGGTCGGTTTAGGCTCGTAGGCTGGAAGGTGTAAGGTCCGTGTTTATGGGTGATGTCAATACTTTGTTTTGTGGGTTGTTTTCACTCATCGTCCAACAAGAGAAAAAAGGCAGTGAACCAGTGACTTCAGTTTGTTTTGATATTTGATAGTAAAACCCTTTCTTTAAGTGCGACCTTTCCTGGCAGTGGTGTCATGGGGCAACTGCAACCAGTGTCTGGTCGATGGGACCGGGGTGCTTCCCTGTGCTGGGGTGCACCCCCCGCTGTCCCGCTGCCCCCCGAGGCTCCTCCCTTAATCGTGTCGAACCCTTTCTGAGCTGCGCAAGTGCTGGGGGGGGCAGGCCCCCTGCCCCATGCTGATGTCAAGTGCCCTTGAGGGGAGCACACACATACACACACACACACACACACACACACACACACACACACACACGCACACACACGAGCCCAGATGGCAACCACACAGGCTGGGGGAGACACCGCGGAAACTTTGAATGAAGAATGTGCTTGCCAGGCAGATGGAGAAGGTCATGTCTTACCCGTACACTGAAGGGAGAAAAGACTTTCAGCTTAAGGTGGTGGAGGAAAGGGGCACCTGGGGGGCTCAGTCGTTAAGCGTCTGCCTTCGCCTCAGGTCATGATCCTGGGGTCCTGGGATCGAGTCCCACATTGGGCTCCCTGCTCAGCGGGAAGCCTGCTTCTCCCTCTCTCACTCCCCCTGCTTGTGTTCCCTCTCTGGCTGTGTTTCTCTCTGTCAAATTAATAAATAAAATCTTAAAAAAAAAAAAGTGGAGGGAAGTTCCGTGGACCCTTGAACAGCCCGGTCCACTTAATTTTTTCAGTAAATATGTTGGATAATTTTTTGGAGGTTTAGCATAACTTGAAAAAACTTGCCAACAAATCGCATAGCCTAGGAATGCTGAAAGAATTCAGAAAAAGTCAGGTATATAACAAAATGTGTGCTAATTGCTTGCTTATGTTATCGGGTTCTAGTCGGCAGTAAGCTAGTACCAGTTAAGTTCTGGGGGAGTAAAGAGACACACATGGACTTCCGACGGTGGGGGCTGGTGCCCTTCGCCGCCTTATTGTTCAATGGCCACCTGTATAGAATCTCTTTTCTAATATCTAATGAGTAAAAACCAGTAAAATACTTACCAAAAATTCAGCAGCAGCAACAAAGAGAATCATACTGCAGGTCTCAAATTTCAGAAACCAGAGGCCAGAGAGAGATATGGAAGATGCTGGCACCCCAGGGCGTGAGCCTAGGTTCCCAGCCCCCCTCCCCCAACCGTGCTACCCCAGGAAATGCAGCGGGACTGCCTTCCACCTGTGTGCCGGGTGCTGTCCCAGGTGCTGGCTGGGATACCTCCAGTCCTCTGGGTCTGAGGGTTGCTGGAGAGGACGTGGCAGGATGGGTTAAATAGGTGATGGATATTAAGGAGGACACTTGTGTTGAGCACTGAGTGCTATAGGTAAGTGATGAGTCACTAAATTCTACCCCAGAAACGAGTATTGCACTAGCTGCAATTAAGAAAAACTTGCAGAAAATAAAAAAAGAAATGAAATAAAAAGAAACGGAGGCAGCTCGGATGTCCCCCATCGGGCCAGGTGCCACGGAAGGTGCTCCAGGTGACTTCCCACAGGCAGCAGGCCTTGGAGCTACCTTTTCCCTGTATTTATTGGCCATTCTATTTCCAGATGATGAATTGCTACTTCATACTCTCCCCTTTCCCTGTTGGGTTATCTGACTCATTTGTAAGAATACATTGACTCTGCCATATCCTAATGGGTCGCAGGCTCTGCCCCCTGCAAATACTTTCCTCCCCTTCTATGGCTTGTCTTATTACTTTGTAGTGTCTTTTAATTTGGGGAACTTTAAATTTGAGTATAGACCCTTTTTCAGCCTTCTTCGTACTTCTAGTATTTTAATTCAGAAGTTCTACTCTAGGGACGCCTGGTGCTCAGTCGCTTAAGTGTCTGACTTTTGGTTTCGGCTCAGGTCATGATTTCAGGGTTGTGAGATCGAGCCCCGCAGAGTCTGCTAAAAATTTCTCTCTCCCTCTCCTCCTCTCTATCTCTTTAAAGAAAAGAAAAGAAGTGCTACTCCAAAGAAAAATCATAAAGATCACCTTCTGGATTTCATTCTGCAAGGCATAAGGTTGTTTGCTTTTTTTTGTTTGTTTGCTTGCTTTTTTAAAAAATTAACATATAACGTATTATTTGTTTCAGGGGTACAAGTCTGTGATTCATCAGTCTTCAGGGTGGAAGGTTTTATATTTAGGTGTTTGGGAGTAAGGTGTGAAATGGAGATTCAGGTTTTTTTCTTCATGTGGATAACCCAGGGGCCCAGAACATGAATTGAAATCCCTTCTCTCCCCTACACAGGCAATGCCTCGTGGCCATCCGTCACATCTCCATGTTTCCCCAAGTCTGGTCTTAGACTCTGTTCTCAGCTCTTCTCTCCTAAGCCAGGAAAGCCTTCAGTTACTTCAGCTTTCTGATTCATTTTTTAAAAAATGATTTTATTTATTTGACAGAGAGAAACACAGCTAGAGAGGGAACACAAGCAGGGTGAGTGAGAGAGGGAGAAGCAGGCTTCCCACCGAGCAGTGAGCTTGATGTGGGGCTCGATCCCAGGTCTCCGGGATCATGACCTGAGCCGAAGGCAGACACCTAACTACAGAGCCACCCAAGAGCCCCTTTTCTCATCTTTTCTGATTTATCTTTATATCCAGAGGTGGGGAACCCTGCCTTGCTCTTCAGAATAGGTGAGGTTCTTCTGAGCAGTTTGGTCTCTTACCACACATTTTGGAAACATCCCATGAGGTTCCAGTGAAAATCTCATCAGGGTTTTGATGGCAGTTGCTTTGAAACAAGGAGTAATTTCTGCGAACAGACATGATTATAATATTGAGTCTTGCTATTGTTTAATATTGGGATCTTTATGTTTCCAGTGAACTTTTATGATTTTTTTAATTTTTAATTTTATTTAAAAAAAGATTTTATTTATTTCAGAAAGAGAGAACATGAGCAGGGCAGAGGGGCAGAGGGAGAGGGAGAAGCAGGCTCCCCGCTGAGCAGGGAGCCCAATATGGGGCTCCATCCCAGGACCCTGGGATCATGACCTGAGCTGAAGGCAGACGCTGAACGAATGAAGCCATCCACGTGCCCCCAAATTTTATTATTTTATTCGTAAAGGTCTGGCACTTTTTAGATTTATCCTTAAGCACTGTTTAAATGTGTTGCTAGGTAAAGGATCATCGTTGTGCTAGTGGGTACGGAAGAGGCTGAGTTTTCACTGCTGGTCCTGCAACAGTTTTGCTCCCCGAGACCATCACTCAGCCATGACCTGCCGCGAAAGTCCACACTCACACCCTCTCGCCGACGTTTGGCATGACCTGGGATCTTTGCTGCCATGTTGAAGAGTAGGGGCTGATGGCAGGCATGATATAGCAGAAATTTTAAAATAATAAGAGGTTGTGATGCCCAACTATACGCTAATAGATTTTATAAAAGATTTTTATTTATTTATTTTAGAGAGAGAGAGAGCATGAGTGGGTGGGGCAGAGGGAGAGAATCTCAAGCAGACCCAAAGCCGGCCTCGATCGCATGACCTTGGGATCAGAACCTGAGCCGAAAACCAAAGAATCTGATACTTAACCCTTCTGCACCACCAGGTGCCCCTATTTTTGTTGAAATGGATGGTTTCCCAGGAAAAAAATAAAAATTTCAAAATCTGGATCTAAAAGAAACAGGTGTACTTTTTCTTGCTCCTTTGCTATATTTTTACAATTATTTTCATGATACCTTTCCTCTTTCATAAGGGAAAATAATGTAGGGTAGCGGGAGTTGGGGGGAAGCATTACCTTCAGTTATAGCCTGAGCCAGGTTGCTCGTCTGTGGGGTATGTGTTCGGCCCAGAAAGCCCTTGCCGTCTATCTAGGTGACCACTTAAGCAAAATTTCTTTTTCTTATTTTTTCGAAACAAAATTTCTCATTGCTGTTGCCTTCTTTTCTCTTCCCTGCTCTCTGTGCCGAGATAGGCAGAGAGTGCAAACAACATGTCTCTTCCCTCCGCTGGTCCCAGAGCCATCCTTTCAAGCATCATGGCGGTGTGAGCGGTACCGTGATGGAGAAGTCGCTCGAACCATCTTGGATGACTGACCCGCAGTGGCTGCGGAGGAAAGCATCCTGTGTGTGTCCTTTTGTGACCAGCTTATTTCACGGAGCCTGATGGTCACGCCCGGGATCATCCATGCTGGAGCAGAATTCCCGCCTTTTTAAGGCTGAATAACATTCCATTGCAGGGATTCGCTTCAGTTTCCTCGTCTGTTTCTCTATCTCTGGATGCCTGGACTGTTTCCACTTCTTGGCGATTGTGGGGAAACGCCACTAGGAATGCGAGTGTTAATACCTCTCGAAGACTGTGCTTTCAGTTCTTTTGGGGGTATGACCCGAAGTAGGGTTGCTGGACCGTAGGCTGGCTTTATGTCTAGCATTTTGAGGAACCTTCATACTGTCTTCTAGAGCAGCTACACTGATCTACATTCCCACCAGCAATGCACCCAAGTCCCAATTTCTCCATATCTTTGCCGACCCCTTGTTATTTTCTGGTTTTTCATAGCAGCCATCCTAATGGGTATTGTGATGTCTCCTTGTGGTTTTGATATGCAGTTCTCTGATGGTCAGTGATGTGGAGTGTCTCTTCATGTGTTTGCTGGCCATTTTTATCATCTTTAGAAAGATGTGTATTCAAGTCCTGTACCCCTTTTTAACTTTTTATTTTTTTTAAGCTGGAAATTCAGAGTAAAGAGGAGCATCCTCTCCCTTTCATTTCATCTCCATTTTTATTTTTTTTTATTTTTATTTTTTTAAAGATTTTATTTATTTGACAGAGAGAAACACAGCCAGAGAGGGAACACAAGCAGGGGGAGTGAGAGAGGGAGAAGCAGGCTTCCTGCCGAGCAGGGAGCCCAATGTGGGACTTGATCCTGGGTCTCCGGGATCATGCCCTGAGCCGAAGGCAGTCGCTTAACCAACTGAGCCACCCAGGCGCCCCCTCCATTTTAATTTTTATTTATTTTTTATTATGTCACATTAGTCACCATACAGTACATCATTAATTTTTGATGTCGTGTTCCATGATTCATCGTTTGCGGATAACACCCAGTGCTCCATGCTATACGTGCACTCGTTAATACCCATCGCCTGGCTCAGCCATCCCCTCACCCCTTCCCTCTGAAACCCTCAGTTTGTTTCCCGGAGTCCACAGTCTCTCATGGTTTGTCTCCCCCTCTGGTTTCCCCCCCTTCATTTTCCCCTTCCTTCTCCCTAATGTCCTCCATGCTATTCCTTATGTTCCACAAGTAAGTAAAGCCATATAATTGTCTTTCTCTGCTTGACCTATTTCACTCAGCATAATCTCCTCCAGTCCCATCCATCTTGATGCAAAAGTTGGCTATTCATCCTTTGCGATGGCTGAGTAATATTCCATTATGTATATGGACCACATCTTCTTTATCCATTGATCTGTTGAAGGGCATCTTGGCTCTTTCCACAGTTTGGTGATTGTGGCCATTGCTGCTATGAACATTGAGTTACATATGGCCCTTCTTTTCACTACATCTGTATCTTTGGGGTAAATACCCAATAGTTCAATTACTGCTTTACCCATGTTTTTTAACTGGGCTATTAGATATTTTTGTAGTTGAGTTGTAGTAGTTCTTAATATAGTCTGGACATTAACCCCTTATTAGATATTTGTAAATATTTTCTCTTATTCCTTTTCACTGTTGAATGGGTCCTTTGATGAGCAAAAGTTTTGAAGTCTGATATGGTCCCACATGCCTTGTTTTTTTGTTAACTGTATGCCTGTGTGGACCCAAAACTCTAGGGGTTCTCTTAATTCTGCTGATACATTGTCAAGCCAGGGTATTGTCTGATCACCTCTGATCGACTTTTCTTCATTTCCTTCTAGCCTGAAGCTCTTAGATTTGGAATTCATGAAAGTTATTCCTGGCAAATTGGTGTTGTTCCTGAGAATTGTGCAAGCAGATCCCTTCACCCAAAGGAGGCCGGGGTTGGCAGCTGGTCCCAGATGTCTTTCTTTGGGAATCCATGCAGGCAGTGCAGAAAGATAAAGACAAAAAGTTTTGACTTGTATGACAGAACATCTGCAGAGGTTGCCAACCATCTCTGTCCAGTTCTCGAAGGACACTTGGAGTTCCTGTTCTGCTCTGGGTCCTGGGCCGGGAGCTCTGAGCAGCTGGGGGTTGGGGAGAATGTGTTGCAGTCCTTGCGTGTTACGGCAGACAACCCCCCTTCCCTGCTGCACGTGGGGCTGGCTTCACCCCCTCTTGCCCCCTCCTCTGTCTCTGCAAAAATACCACCAACATAAAACTATACACAGCCCAGGTCCAGCTCATTTGGCTCGCGATAGAGGGCCTCCGTGGGGTTCTTGGAGGCAGACCTCCCTCCCCCATGCTCCCTCTCATCTGTCCATCCAAGCCTGGCCACGCCAACTGAACCTTAGTGGAAACAACAGCAAGAGCTTGGGTGCTATCTATTCCATTCTTTTTCCTTTCTTCCTCTCCATTCCCTTCTATGACAGCAAAAAGATGGCCAAGCTTCTCGGTGTCCCCCCTTCCCTCCAACCCATGTGTTGGCATTGTGACTCCCAGTACCTCGTACCGTGACTGTATTTGGACATAAGGTCTTCAAAGATGGGGTTAAGTTAAAATGAGATCATGGGGGTGGGCCCAGATTCAGCCTGACTAGGGTCCTCCTAAGAAGAGATTAGGACACAGACACACAGAAGAAAGACCATTGTGAGGGGACACAGGAGAGCGACGGCCATCACAAGCCAAGGAGAAAGGCCTCCCAAAAAACCAGCCTGCCTTTTTGATCTGGCGCTTCTAGCCTCCAGACAGGAGACAAACACGTTTCTGTTCAAGGCTCGCAGCCCGTGGTACTTTGTCCCAGCAGCCTCCATAAGCTCCCCAAACCCCGCTTTCTCCCAGTATAATTGCACGAGTCACTTATGCCCTCCAGCAGTCGTGGTCACTGTCAGCGTGAATGTGAAATTCTCCCAAGACCTCGCCTGTAATATTGGCAAGTGGCCGTGAGCCCAGCATCCTGTCGTGAATGGGTACATTCCTTATTGAAATGCCAGTTTCGGCCCTCTGCTTCCTGACGCCCTTGGCAGTGGCCCAACTTCATGTTCCAAGTAGGAAAAGGAGGGTGGATTTAAAGACTTAAGACGTTGTTAGGCGTTACCTTGATTTATGTAAAAATAATATTAACCAGTTGAATAACAATAGCCCACCATTCACCTGTGGCCTGGGAGGCTAATAAACGGGCACATTAATCTCCATTGTGACATCAATTTGTACCAGGCAGTTCTTCCAAGTCGAGAAACGTGTCATGTTGTTCCAAATGTACGTTTGCTTGCTACCGGGTTGTGTTAAGTGGTTCCAAAAAATGAGCGTGTATATTTTCTCTGGGGAAACGCTTGTATATTATTTCAGCTGAAAACATCTCTCACGCACAATTGCTAACCGGGGGTAGAAATCAGCATCTGTCCTGCTGAGCCAGCCGGCCCCCTCCGCTGCCAGGAGATGGGGCTGGGGAGCAGTGGCCCGTCCGGGGCGGGCGCTCCGGGTCCCATTCTTCCAGGCGGGGCCCCAGGAGCTCCTGCAATTTCTCAGAAGGAAGCGCGGCTTGTGGCCGTTCCTGTTTTGTCTTGCTGGAATTCAAAGATATGTTCTAAGCCGTTTCCCTCACTTGAGTCGAGGGGGCCTGGGATACAGTCTCACGAGCTGTGCCACACAGAACTCGCGAGGAAACCTGCTCAAAAGAATGACTTCATGAGAGAAGAACTAATATTTGCTGTTTCTTCTTGTTTTTCTCATTTCCCAAGGGAAGGCTAATCTGTAGAAACACAGAACCTCTGGAGGCCAATAAAATGGAGCTGGAAGAGAAGTGAGATCGTTTCATTGTTGCCACCATGAGCTAGAGTTTGTTTTCATTGCTTTTCTTTTTTCCCTTCAGGAAAGCGCTCGGTTAAGAGCCCTGCTGGGTTTTTCTTGTACCCCCTGGTTCTGTTTTCCCCCCATTGTTCCAGCTACCTTTTTATCACCGAGATCTGTGTCAAGTTCAATGCTGTTCTTGTTTCATGTACTTGTTCCCCGCCCTGGGGTGCCTGCCCGCCTCTGCCCGGGGTCCCCGAGGGTGATGGTGTGTGGCCCCGTCACCTCCCTTTCATGCTGCAAACGACCTTGAGTGGCCCGGGACCCAGCTCCGGGGATCGCCAGGATGGCGGTGTCTCTGGGAATGTCCCCGCGGCAGGTGGGCGGGCACCCGCCACGGATCAAAAGCCTGTCTTTGGGGGCGCCTGGGTGGCTCAGTTGGTTAAGCAACTGCCTTCGGCTCAGGTCATGATCCCGGAGACCCAGGATCGAGTCCCACATCGGGCTCCCTGCTCCGTGGGAAGCCTGCTTCTCCCTCTCACTCCCCCTGATGTGTTCCCTCTCTCACTGTGTTTCTCTCTGTCAAATAAATAAAATCTTAAAAAAATAAAAATTAAAAAATTAAAATAAAAAAAGCCTGTCTTTGCACTAGTGGGTGCCTCGGTGGTAGGGCTCCGTGGGGTCTGGGCTGCTGTGTGTGAGCACCTGGGCAGCTCCGTGCATCTGGTCACGAGAAGGCATTTATTCTACAAAAACATACAACCAGAGGCAGAAATCACCCAGCCTCGTGGGCTCTGGGCACTGCCCTTGAATGTCAGGATGGAAGTAGGGGACCAAGAGCATCTTCCATTAGAGCTGAAACGCTTTTATGGGCAAGAAGGCAGTTAAATGTGTGGGAGTTAGGTAAAGCTCAACAGTGGGGAAATTTAAGCAAGGAAATGGGATGGGAGGCAGGAGGTGTGGGGTCCCCTTTCTGCCCTCGTAGCTCCCAGATGGAGCCATCCAGTTGACTCTGGGGAGCAGGGACCCATCCCCAAACTCTTCATCCAGGCGCTCATTTGCAGGGCTAGTGGGCGGGGCCTCACAGAAGCCTCAGGAGATCTGATCCTGAATTGGAGGCTAGTAACATCAGAAACAGATGCCTAGATGAATAATTTGGGAGACTCAGCATTTAAATCCTTCTGTAACTGCCCAGAAATGGGTCATCCAGGAGTGTGGGCACTGGTTCTCCACTGGGAGGGAGCCCAGAAAGTCCCTTCCTGCGTCTGTCCACCCTGCCCCCCAGTCTGACCCTTGTGTGTGTGTGTCTGACCTTCGGACCTCCTGAGACAGCTCGTGGCAGCCCCACCCACCGTCTGTCCTGGGGTCGACTCTAACATGCTCTCCCAACTGTGTGGAAACTTAAACTCATCTAGAAGGAACTTTGATCACATGAAAACGCTTGTGGTGGTCACGCTGTTAGTGATGCTCATTGTCTTTTGTTAAAATGGGATTTTCGGGTGCCTGGGTGGCTCAGTTGGTTAAGCGACTGCCTTCGCCTCAGGTCATGATCCCGGAGACCCAGGATCGAGTCCCACATCGGGCTCCCTGCTCGGCGGGAAGCCTGCTTCTCCCTCTCTCAATCCCTTTGCTTGTGTTCCCTCTCTAGCTGTGTTTCTCTCTGTCAAATAAATAAATAAAATCTTTAAAAAAAAAAAAAAGGGATTTTCACGCCCTCCCCAGCCGCTGTGCTGGGCCACGCACCCACTGCGGCATCCACTCCGTCACTTGGGGCTCCTGGGAGTTTGGGGGTCCAGGAGGGCTGAGCAGAGCCATGCTGGGGGTGGGGGGATGAGGTCACGGTGCTCCATGAACCCAACCTTGTGGGACTGACTTATTCAAACCTTTAACCTGCAAATACTGAGCCGCTGCTCCCGGGGAAAGCACCGTCCCCTGTGAGCCTCTGGTCGCTCCATTCACCATCGATATATAACATACATGTATTTGTGTTAAAGACACTATATTGAATATATGTTGTTAATTCTTTAACATTAAAGTCACAGCCATCAAGGCTAACTTAGGCTTGAATGAGGCTCATCCAACACGTATTTTCTCCATAAGCTCATCCCAGGCGTGTGCCTGGAACACCAGATACAGAAATTCCGTGAGACAGCAGGTTGACTGCCTGAGCAGGTACCCGCGGGGCTGCCTAGGCCCACCCCCAGAGCCACACAGGTGGGTGCCAGCAGGCTCCTGGCATGCGAGGACTCCCAGGTACGTGAGGAGGGGCCGCAGGCAGCATTCATGAGGCCCCGACGCACCCCCGTGGCGCACACCCTCCTGCACCCTGATCTGATGTCTGGGAGCCTGAATGTCACACCCACTGGCCTGGACTTGGCGGAGCACCTCCCACCGAGGGTGTGGCCGCCTTTCCTGTTTTCCCCGGGCCAGGTGACACCGAGGGACAGAGGAGCAGTGTCCAGAGAGATGGCCTTGATCTGGCAACTGCTTCTATTTTCCTTCTAAAGATATAATGCATGTAGGGGCTTGTAGCCTCTAAGACCCTCCTGGGGTTGGAGCACCCCAGGATCTGGCCGTGACCCTCTGGGGCTGTCCCCAGCTCTCCTCCTGGCAGCTGGGCCAGCGCTGAGAGTCTCGGAGGGAAGCTCCGTGCAGCCGGTGGGTGTCCTGAGCAACCCACAGAGGTTTCCTGCTCCCGTGCCTGGCAAACGGCCCTGGCAGACAAAGCCAAGAACGAGGAGCCCTCACATCTGCTTCCCTTCCTGCCATGCCGTCCTGGCCCCGTGGTCTAAGCAGGGAGTATAGGAGGAAGGGGCTTTCCAACCTGGGGCACTGTCGCACCTGGGTGCAAGACCCACCCCCGCCCAGAGTTTGCTATCCTACTGAATGGCTCTGTGGAGGTGTGCACACAGCTGACTTCCCAGTCCCGGGCTCTTAGGAGGGATCATTCCCTTTTGAGCCTGCTCGTTCCTGTAAATGCTACAGGACAAAGCAATTCTTAACCTCTCGGCGGCAGGGGCAGGGGGAGTGGAGCATGAACCCCTTAAGTAGCTTAGTGAGCCCTATAGAACCCCTAAAAGTGGTGATCAGTGGCCTACATTCATAGATGGAAGTACTGCTAAATCTTAGTTTGAGGTTAGTGAAAATAAAGACACACATCTGTGAATATCGTGAACATTGTGGGTCACTTAGGAAACCACAGACCCAGCTAGGAAGCCCTGGGACAGGGATATACAAACATAGTACTGGTCCGGAGGTATACACAGCCACCTGGGGGAGGCATTTGCAAAGTGTGGGCTCTGCAAAGAGGCTCTGCAAACCTCCCTCTAGCTCCCAAACCTGCCTCCTGTTCCACTTTGACTTGGACTCTGCCTCTGCTCAGGGATGGGACAGACTCTGGAAGGCATGATGTGCTCTGGGCTGGGGTTTCATGATTGGCTCAGGTTAGAGCCCATGTCAGCTGTAGAGCCTTTGATGGGCTAGGGGGCAGAGCAGGAGAAGCCTCACCTGCAGAAGGAAGGCATGTGAGCACCATGGCCCCAAGGACGGCACCCCAGGTGGCCTCCAGACTGGTCTTCAGCCCTCATCTGTGGAAGGTTCTGGCCAGGGGGTGAGAAAACTCTTGTGCGGTGTGTATGATGTTCCTTACAGGTGTACATAAATCTTGGGAGCTCTGCTTCTGGTCCTTTGCCTTCCCCTAGGCTGTAGAGCATCTTTGCAAGCTGGGAAACTCTCCAAGGACTCATGGTCCCTTTCTGATGGAGCACCAACTTAAGAGGGGTACTTTCTGCATGCGGTTGTCTTCTGACTGTGGTAAAAAATACATAACATGAAACTGATCATTTTAACCATTAAGAGAACAATTCAGTGGCGTTAAGTACAATCATGGTGAGCAGACCTCAGCATCATCCACCCCCTGGGCTCTTTCAACTTGCAAAACTGAAACTCTGTCCCAGGAAGCCCTCACCCCCCATTCTCCCTCCAGCCCCTGGCAGCCATCCTCACTACTTCCTGGCTCTAAGAATTTGACTCCTCAAGGGGACTTCATATAGAGGGGATCCAGCTGTATTTGTCCTTTTCTGTCTGGCTGGTTTCACGGAGCTGAATGTCCTCAAGGTCCAGCCTTCTTGTAACCCGTGTCAGAATGTCCTTCCTTTTAAAGGTGGAGTGCCGTTCCAGAGTGTGGGGAGACTACACCTTGTCTATCCATTCCTCTGTGGGTGGAGAGTTGGGTGGTTTCCATCTTGGTCACGGCGAATATTGCTGCCGTGAACATGGTGCAGGGAGGGCTGCTTCCAGAAGTTTGAAAATTTCCGGCTTTTATGAGTGTTAACATTTTAGGAATTTTTTTTAAGCCTTGGGAGGGGGCTGGCAGTGACCCTGCATCTTTGTAGCGCCATGTTTCCAATTAGTTTTCCTCGTGCTCCCCCACACCCTTGGTTGCCTGGGGAACGCAGCGTTCCCACCAGCTCACCAGGCGAGAAGCCAGCCAGATCAAGGGGCTGTGGAAGCCTGAAAGTAGAAATCAGCCAGATGGCTCTCTTATCTTATGAGAGGTGGGTGCTCTGCTGATGCCCAGCGTGGAAACAGGGATTAGACACAACTCCACCCAGCCCCAAGTCACCATTGGGTAGTAGCCTTGACTGCATGCCAGATAGTTAGCTAAGGGCTCTGCGATGTGGACAGTGGGTTATTTTTTTTTTTAAGATTTCATTTATTTGACAGAGAGAAACACAGCCAGTGAGGGAACACAAGCAGGGGGAGTGAGAGAGGGAGAAGCAGGCTTCCCGCAGAGCAGGGAGCCCGATGCGGGACTTGATCCCAGGTCTCTGGGATCATGACCTGAGTCGAAGGCAGTTGCTTAACCAACTGAGCCACCCCATGAGCCGAAGGCAGTTGCTTAACCAACTGAGCCACCCAGGCGTCCCCGAGGACAGTGGGTTATTAAGAGAGAGGTGGTACCCGGGAGCCTTGATTAGAGAGGAAAGATGCCTGGCGGCAGCAGAGAAATGAAACAAGAGGTTCAAGAGAAGCAAGAGAGGCCCCTTTCCCTGTCCTAATTAGTAGTCAGTAATACCACCCCTTGAACTCACAGACTTCTCTGAATCCTTCTAGAATCTGTCCTGAGTTTCAGGTCCCTGCAATCTAGCTCTAGGCATGGTGACCGCCTGTAGGATGCGTGTACAGAAGGTGGTCTTACATAGAAGGGGCCTGAGGACTCGAGGAGCACGGGTCCGTCCTCGTGATGCTGGGTCAGCAGGGCCCAGTGAAGAGAGAGGAAAACTGGGATGTGCTGGCCTTCACTTGACGAGGTCGCAGTTCAGAATGCCCCACCCAGCACCGTCCCCCACCAGGGTCCTGGGCTCTGCGTTCGTGTGCACTCACTGCCCTCTAGTGGTAAGATGGACGCAGGACATGCTGTGTTTCAGAACATGTTCACCAGGGAAGAGTGATTCCACGCGGGACACTGGGAGCCTTATCTCCCACCTGCTTTCAGTACATCCCTGAGTTTGTGCGAGCGTCGGGTGCTATGGGCATATGAGATGAATCTCACACAGGCTTACTTGTGTCCTCTGAAAAGTCCTATGTCCCATTACCTAGGAATGTGA
This sequence comes from Spilogale gracilis, assembly GCA_004023965.1. Taxonomy (NCBI): domain Eukaryota; kingdom Metazoa; phylum Chordata; class Mammalia; order Carnivora; family Mephitidae; genus Spilogale; species Spilogale gracilis. The sequence continues at coordinate 83,759 of PITA01005296.1, forward strand.
TGTGACTTTATTTGGAGATGGGATCTTTAATTTTTTTTTAAAGATTTTTAAAATTTATTTATTTGACAGAGAGAGAGAGAGAGAGATCACAAGTAGGCAGAGAGGCAGGCATAGAGAGAGGAGGAAGCAGGCTCCCTGCTGAACAGAGAGCTCCATGCGGGCCTTGATCCCAGGACCCTGAGATCATGACCTGAGCCGAAGGCAAAGGCTTAACCCACTGAGCCACCCAGGCGCCTGGCCTTTATTTTTTTTTAAGTTTTATTTATTTAAGTAATCTCTACACCCAGCGTGGGTGTGAACTCATGACCCTGAGGTCAAGAATCCCAGGCTCTTCAGACTGAGCCAGTTAGGTGCCCCTGGAGAAGGAACCTTTAAAGAGGTGATTACATTCTTCTCAAGTTCACATAGAACATTCCCCAGGATAGATCCTCAATGAGGCCATAGGACAGGCTTCAATAAATTTTAAAAGACTGAAATCACACAAATTATCTTCTCCAAAACAATGGAATAAAAGTTATAAATCAATAACCAGAAAGACATTTGGGAAATTCACAAGCATGTGGAAATGAAACATCAAACTAAATAAACATTGGGTCAAAGAAAAAAATCATAAAGGAAACTAGAAAATATGTTGAAATGTATGAAAATAAAAATACAATGTACTAACGCTGACATGATGCAGCTAAAATTATGCTCAGACAGAAATGTAAATCTCTGAACACTCATATTAGGAAAGAAGAAAATTTTCAAGTCAATAACCTAAATTTCCACCTTAAGAAACTTCAGAAACAGGGAAAGAAAGGGCAAAAAAATGACCAAAAACCCTAATGCAAGCCAAAGGAAGAAAACAATAAAGATTACAATGAAAATACATTAAAAAGAATAGAAAACCAGGGCGCCTGGGTGGCTCAGTTGGTTAAGCAACTGCCTTCGGCTCGGGTCATGATCCCGGAGACCTGGGATCGAGTCCCACATTGGGCTCCCTGGTTGGCAGGAAGCCTGCTTCTCCCTCTCTCACTCCCTCTGCTTGTGTTCCCTCTCTGGCTGTGTTTCTCTCTGTTAAATAAATAAAACCTTTAAAAAATATATCATTTTTAAAAAAAGAATAGAAAACCAATAAAGAAATCAACAAAACCAAAAGTTGGTTTCTTAAGAGAGTAACAAAGTTGATAATCTTTTGCTAGAAGATGTGGAAGACACAAATTACTAAAATAAAGAATGAAGGAGGGGCCATTACTACCAATGTTACAGAAATAAAAAAGACTAGGAAGTGATACTACGAACACTTGAATGTCATGGTGGGCAGAATAATGATCCCCCTAAAATGTCAGTGCCTTCACCCTTGTGGCCCATGAATTTGTTACCGTACATGACAAGTAAGAGTTTGAAGATATGACTAAGTTAAGGTTCTTAATATGGAGGATCTTAATTTGGGTGATCTGGGTGGGCTGATGCAGTCTCAAGGATCCTTATAAGAGAAAGAAGGAGGCAGAAGAATTAGTCAGGGATTTGACGATACTACACTGCTGACTTTGAAAGAATACAAGTGGCCTCAGAAAGCTGGAAAAGGTAAGGGGACAGATTGTACCCTGGAGACCTCAAAAGATATGCAGTCCTGCTGACACCTTCATTTTAGCTCAACAAAATTCATTTCAGATATCTAACCTCAGGAGCTCTATGATACTAAATTTGTGTTATTTTAAGCCAGTAAATTTGTGATCACTTGTTTCAGTGCAGTAAGAAATGAGTCTACATGCCAGCATATTAGATAACCTAGATGAAATAGACACATTTCTAGAAAGAAACTACTGAAACTGATTCAAGAGAAAACAGAGAATCTGAGTACACTTATAAGTAGAGAGATTCTCAATGGGTATTCCAAAATTTTCCGTAAGAAAAGCCCAGGGCCAGATGGCGAACCTGGTGAATCCTGCCAAATATTTAAAGGAAGTTTACCACCAATCCTTTCCAAACTCTCCCCCCAGGTTGAAGAGGTGGAGACACCTCCCAACTTATTCTAAGAGGTCAGAATTACCCTGATTGCAAAACCAAACAAAAGCATCACAAGAAAAGAAAACTACAAGCCAATATCCCCTATGAATAGAGAGATCAAAATCTTCAACAAAGACCGGCAAATCAAATCCAGCAACCTCTAAGAAGGATTATATACCATGACCAAGTAGTATTTACACTGGGAAGGCTGGCTCTGTAATCAACCAATGTAATAACCCTATTAATGGAACAAAGGACTGAAAATAATGCATGACCATTTCAATAGATGCAGGAAAAAAACCATTTGACAGAATCCAGCAAGTTTTTATGTTAAAAACTAACAACAAAGCTATAAGGGAACTTCCTCAACCTGATAGGGGGCATCTGATGAAAAACTTCACAGCTTACATCATAAGACTGAAAAAGTTCCCTCTGGCCCCCGCCCCTGATGATCAGAAACAAGACAAGGATGTTCCCTTCTGCTGCTCTATCCAAAATTGTACTAAAAGTTTTAGTCAGGGCAATTAAGGAAGGAAATGAGGGGCACCTGGCTGGCTCAATCAGTAATGCATGCGACCCCTGATCATGGGGTTGTGCGTTCGAGCCCCACGTTGGGTGTGGAGATTACTTAAAAAGAAAATCTTTAAAAAGAAAGAAAATGAAATATAAGACAGATTAGAAAGGAAAAAGTGAAACTGTTTGCAAATAACATGATCTCATATATAGAAAATCCTCATGAATTTTAAAAAACAATTAGAACTAATAGTAATATTCCAGCAAGGTTGCAGGATATAAGAGAAATACACAAAAATCAATTTTTTGTCTGCACATTAGCAATAAGCAATATGAAAATGAAACTAAGAAAACAGTTCCATGTACCATAGCATGAAAATAATAAAATACTTGGAGTACATTTAACAAAACATAGTTGAAGAAACTAAAGAGGACATAAGTGAATGGGAAGGCATCTTGTATTAATGGATTGGAATACAAAAATGGCAACACTCCTCAAACTGATTTACAGGTCCAGTGCAATCTGACTTTGTTGAGGAAATTGACAAGCTGACCTAAAATTCATTATGGAAATTAAAGGGGCCCCGAATAACCAAAATAATCTTGAAATAGAGGAACAAAGTTGAAGGATTCATACTTGCTCATGTCAAAACTTATTACAAAGTTACAAGAATCTAAGATGGTGCTATTGGCATAAAGATAGATACATAGATCAAGGGAATAGAGTCAAGAGTCCAAAAACAAACCCTCACATTATGGTTAGTCACACACGGTAAGGGTCCCAGATAATTGAGTGGGGGGAAGAAGACTCTTTTTTTTTTTTTAAGATTTTATTTATTTATTTCACACACAGAGAGAGAGATCACAAGTAGTCAGACAGGCAGGCAGAGAGAGAGGGGGAAGTAGGCCCCCCGCTGAGCAGAGAGCCCAATGTGGACCTCGATCCCAGGACCCTGAGATCATGACCTGAGCTGAAGGCAGAGGCTTGAACCCACTGAGCCACCCAAGCGCCCAAGACTCTTTTCAACAAATCATGATGGAAGAACCGGATATATCCACATGCAAAAGTTGGACCCCCTCCCCCATCTCACCCAGTATACAAAAACTAACTCAAAATTGATCAGGACTAGTAAAAAATAAACTATAAGAATTAAAGTAAGAACTTAGAACTAGGGTAAGAACTAAAACTATAAAACTGTTCAAAAAAACTTAAGTATAAATCATCATGACCTCAAATTTTGTGATGGTTTCCTAGATAACACCAAAAGTACAAGCAACCAAAGAAGAAAATAGATAAATTGGACATTGTCAGAATTTTAGTATGTTTGTGTTTCAAAGGACATCACAAAGAAAATGAGAAGACGGGAGCACCTGGGTGCTTCAGTAGGCTAAGTGTCTGACTCCTGATTTTGGTTCGTGTCATAGTCTCGGGGTTATGAGATGGAGCCCTGCGCCGGGCTTAGCACTGGGTATGGAGCTTGCTTGACGTTCTTTCTCTCCCTCTGCCCTTCCCTCACCCCACCCCACCCCCATCAAAAGAAAGAAAGAAAGAAAAAAAGAAAGAAAGAAGACAACCCCCCACAAGATGAGAGAAATTTACTTGCAAATTATATATCTGATGAGGGACTGGTATCCAGAATATGTAAAGAGCTTTTATAGTCCAACAATAAAAAGCCAAACAACCCAATTTAATAATAGGCAAAGGACTTGAATAAACATTTCTCCAAAGAAGATATAAAAATGGACAATAAGCACATAAAAAGGTGCTCAACATCATTAACCATCAAGAAAATGTAAATCAAAGCCACAATGAGATAGATACGACTTCATACCCACTAGGATGGCTGTAATCAAATTTATACACGGTAACAAGTACTTCAAGGACACGAGGAAATGAGAATCTTCACACATTTCTAAGGAGAATGTAAGCTTCTGTGAAAAACAGCCTGGCACTTAATTAAAAGGTTAAATAAGGGTAACCATGAAACACAGCAATTCCACACCTATGGATATACTCAAGAGAACTGAAAACCTATGCCTATGCAAAAACTCGTACACAGTCCTTCCTAGCAGCATTGTTCAGAACAGCCAAAAGATGGAAATGACCCAGATGTTAATCCACCAAAGTATGGATAAACAAAATGCTGTATATACCTATGATGGAATATTATTCAGCTATGAAAAGGAATTAAGTCCTGATTCATGCTACAACATGGATGAAGCTTGAAAATATGCAAAGTAGAATAAACCAGACACAAAAGGCCACATAAACATGATTCTGTTTACTGAGTTCTCAGAATAAGCAAAGCTATAGAGATAGAAAGTAGATTTGTGGTTGCTAGGGGCAGGGGAGAGAGGAGAACAGAGAATGATGGCTGATGTGCATGGACCTTTTCGGGAAGGTAATAAAAAGATGCTGGAGTAGTTAGTTTATGATGTTGCACAACTTTTAAAATATACTAACAGCCACTGAATCATACACTTTAAAACTGTGACTCATGGTGGGCAGATTACATGCCATTAAAACACACACATGGAAATCCAAGTCAGAGAGAGAGAGAGAGAGAGCCTTGATCTGACCAGAAGGATCGTGGTGTGGGGGCGCAGCTGGAGAAGTGAGGGAAGTCTCTTCATCAGGGAGCCCCTACCTGAGGTGTGTTTTGCAGGGTGAGAGTCCTAATGAATAGACATGGACCATTTTCCTTGTAAATAAAAGATCAGAACCATAAAAAGCAGTTTGGTTGAAATGCTCTGTATTTCTTTCTAAACTCTTCCAAAGTCAAAATAAATGTCTTCTTGGGTATGAACAGGTTTGCTGGAGTGTATTTGTGCCTGGCGGGGCAGGGGTCTCCCCACCCTACGCCCCCACGCCCTGTCCTCTTGCTGGGTCCGAAGGAGCCACGTGGGGGCGGTGTCTGCCTCTGCTGTCTCCACTCCCCGCTCAGCAGCTGGCCCTGGAGAGATTCAGAATGTTCCCACCCCATGGAAGAGGGGGGCCTGCGGAGCCCTGAGGGAAGAGCCAGCAGCAGCTGGCGTCAGATGATTGAAAGAAGTGTGCCCTGCTGTTCAGGAAGCTGTCAGAGGGGGTCAGGGTAATGCTTCATCCGCGCCGGGTGCGGGATCATGACCTGACCTGAAGGTGGACGCTTAAGGACTGAGCCGCCCGGGCGTCCCTAAAATTCTCATCTTTTAGTGTCTCCCAGAATATAGAGGGGGAAATGTGTCTGGGCCATGCTGGAAAACACCTGAGCAAAAGGAAAAAAGAGATGAAAGAGATATGACAAAACGTTAGTAATTTTTAAATGGGTATATGGGTTGCATTTAATGTTTTCTCATAGATAGATACAGAGTTATATCATGTCTCTATATATCTCTTCTCTATGTGGCCAATATCTATACCCATATAGGTATATAGATATCTATCAATCTAATGTCTATAGCTATGTGAGAAAATATTAAATGGAATTCTCAGGTACCTATGTCTGTGCTATATCTAATATCTCTATGTATGTAAGAAAATGTTAAATGGAACCCTCATATACTCATCAGCTAGACTTTAAAAGTATTAATATTTTAGTAATAAATACATCTATACCCCTATCTGTCTCTGTTTAAACATAACGATTTTCCATTAAAAAAGTACCTGCATGGAAGTTATGCACAAAGTTATTTTTTCTGCCTTTTTTTTTTAAAGCAAGTGGGGGAGGGGCAGAGGGAGAGGGAGAACAAGAATCTTTTTTTTTTTTTTTTTTAAGATTTTATTTGTTTGACAGAAGGAAACACAGCAAGAGAGGGAACACAAGCAGGGGGAGTGAGAGAGGGAGAAGCAGGCTTCTCACCGAGCAGGGAGCCTGATGCGGGGTTCGATCCTGAAACTCCAAGATCATGACCTGAGCCAAAGGCAGACGCTTAACGACTGAGCCACCCAGGTGCCCTGGAGAGTGAGAATCTTAAGCAGGCTCCATGCTCAGCTGGAGCCCGCAGGGGGCTCGATCTCACCACCCTGAGATCATGACCCCAACCAAAATCAAGAGTCGGACGCCTAACCACTTGGGTACCCAGGTTCCACCAACCCCCCCCACAAAAGATATTTCTTCCCCTTAACTCATTACTTCTGAATGATTTTGCTCTCCTTGTTGCTGTTGGTTTTGGGGGGTTTCTTTTTTTTTTTAAGATTTTATTTTTAAGTAATATACCCCCTACACGGGACTTGAACTCACAATCCCAGGCTCAGGAGTCACACATTCTACCAATTGAGCCAGCCAGGCTCTGTGAACAAAAATAGAGGACACTACAGTCTTGTCACTTCAGAAATGAAATAAAATAGAGATTTAGAAACCCTATAGATTCTTAAGATGAACACAAACATAAAATCATACCCCCAGATGCCTCAGCTTCTTGTGGCCTGAGCTGATCGCCCAGTTATGAACAAGGGCACTCACTGTTGGATTAACTAGCCTCGGCCAAATCTTGGAGACTGGCAGCCAAGCCTTCTCAGAAGGAGGCTGGCTGAATTCCGGGGACTGCTGTGCCACCGCATAAAGTCACAGTACCCTGGGCAGGGAGCACGAGGCCAGGCAGGCTGGGATCAATCAGCCCAAGCAAGGAGCGGGAAGGCCTATTTGCTTAACTTGCAATTAGGTAAAATGCATTTTGTGTTGTGCGGAGAGCTCCTGCTGGGGCTTGGCGGGTCCTCTGCTGGGCCCTTCCCTGCTTTCCTCCTGACCTCCTCCCCATCGGAGGCTCCTTCCACCGCACGCTGTAGTAAGGACTTACCGGCATTTGGACTGTCAGCCGTCCCTATGTGAAGACAGATCCTGCAGGTCATGGAGTTAGCCTGGCCCTGGGATGCCCCTCGTGGTAGAAGCTCATTTATTTGCTGAGTAAGTGAAAGGCCAGGGAATCACGAGTGACTTTCATTTTCTTCTTTATGTTTTCCTTTTGGTTTTCAGATTTTCTTTTTTAAGAGTTTATTTTATTCGAGAGAGAGAAGGAAGAGTGAGAGCAGAAGCAGGGGGAGAGAGAGGCAGAGGGAGAAGCAAACTCCCCACTGAGCAGGGAGCCCAATGTAGGACTTGATCCCAGGACCCAGGGAGCATAACCTGAGCTGAAGGCAGGTGCTTACCTGACTGAGCCACCCAGGTGCCCCGGCTTTCAGATTTTCTATAAAGATGACATTTTACACTACAAAAAAACAACCAACAACAACATTCCCTTAAAAAGTAAATGTGTATAGAGCCACAGGAACTCTAATTCACTGCTGGTGGAATGCCATCGCCCCTTTGGTGGACAGCGTGACGGTGTCTTACAGAACTAGGCGTACTCTTACCCTTTGACCCAGTGATCATGCGCTGTGGGATCTCCCCAAACGAGCTGAGAATGCATGTCCACACCAAAACCAGCACACGAATGTATGAGCCAGTTTTATTCATGATCGCCAGGAGTTGGAAGCAACCAAGATGTCCTTCAGGAAATGAATGGGCAGATAAACTGGGGTTCAACCAGATAAGGGAATATTACTCCACGTTAAAAAGGAGCCATCTATCAAGCTATGAAATGACCTGGAGGAACCTTGAGTGCATATTGCTAAGTGAAAGGAGCCAATGGGAAAACGCTACATACTGTATGAGTCCAACAATATGTCATTCTAAAAAAGGCAAAGGCACGGAGACAATACAATGACCAGTGGCTGCCAGGGGTAGACGGAGGACATTGCGGGCAGTGAAACTGCTCTATGTGATATTAAAATGAAGCGTACGTGTCCTTGCACATTTGCACAAAGCCATAGGATATACGACACCAAGAGTGAGCCCTACTGTTAACTCTGGGCTCTGGGTGACTACGATGGGTTATTGTATGTTCGTTAATGGTGACGAATGTCTCACTCTGGTGGGGGACAATGATCGTGGAAGAGTCAGAGCACGTGGGAGGACAGGGGTATATGAGAAATCTCTGGGATTTCTGCTCAATTTTGCTGTGACCCTAAAACTGCCCTAAAAAAATAAAGTCTATTAAAACCTATTTAAAGGAAATATGAGGCTCAGCGAGACAGGAGTCGCAGCAGGGGTTGGAGAAGGTGGGTCCTAGGAACAGAGCTGGCTGGCATGTGCTGTCTCCACTCATCAGGGAGAAGCAGGCTTGCTGAGCCTGAGTGCCTAGCGTTGGAGTCTGCAGAGAGCCACCTCTGAGATTGGAACCGGCGGGCTCCTCCTCGGTCCCTGTGCGAACCAAGAGCTCTTTGCGCCCTGCGCAGGCTCCAGTCCCCAGCCGGAGACATCATTTGCTGCAGACCAACAGGAGAGCTCGCCTAACATGGGGAAGGCTCGGGCAGAAGTTCTTCCTTTGAAAGGCCCTGCCTCTTCCCATAAGGCAGACCGCGAGCCTTCAGGAGCTCAGGTGGGCCAGGGCCCCCCAGGGCTTGTTGGGTGGGGACCATGGGGGGGGAATCCTGGGTGTGCAGACCCTACTAGGGTCAGGGGAGGATGCCGTGGGCGCTGAGAGGGAGGGCACAGAGAGGCAGTGCTCAGAGGACGGTGGCCTGACTCCGGTCCGGCCACCACCCCAGGGCTGCAGGGTCGGCCTGGCCGACCTCGCTGTTCTTGTCACCTGGGGAGCATTCTGTTTCCTTTCCCCACCTGGCCTGCTCCCCGACTGTGCACCGAGGACAGTGGGGGCGGGGGAGCAAACACTCTAAAGC
>PITA01005296.1:93060-112404 GCA_004023965.1 Spilogale gracilis
GGTATGGGGCCTGGGAGAAGCCCCTGGAGGTGGCTGGGCCAGGGAGGTGGGCGGGGCCTGGGAGGTGGGCCGGGCCTGGGAGGTGGGCCGGGCCAGGGAGGTGGGCGGGGCCTGCTTCTTTCTCGGGAGGAGCTGGGCTCCGCTGTCCGGCTGTCCGGTGGGGGGGGGGGGGGGGCAGAGCCCATGGTCTACAGCGTCAGTCTGACCTATAGGGCAGCCGCACGTTCCCCTTCTCAGTGGAAATCCCTCTGTTTCAGCCACACATTGTGTTTGACTTGGTGTGTTTTTCTTGGCTTTAAGGAACAGGATTAGTTGCTCTCTTTGTAATTTTTGGAATTGAAGGTATTTTTAACAAATGCAGCCAGTGTCGTGGGAACATCCTGAAGTTGCTGACGTGCCCATGGTCTACAATCAACCCTGCCCCCCAACCTTCCTCCCTGAAGAGTCTCAGCCACTCAGCGGGATGTCTATTTTTGTTCATTTAAGTTTCAGACTGAAGCACGGGTAGAACGGAGCGAAGTGGCACTCCCCTATCATTCCTTCTTTCTCCTGCCCCTAATCTATGAAAGCGAAGTAGAAGGTAAAAAGGACCAGACTCCATGGCACGTTCCAGGCAGGGCAAGTGGAGGGGGGCCCTTGGTCCTGCCCCTTCCAGCCAGACGGTGCCGCTCCCACTTACCAGTTAGTCGCATGCGGGTGTTAGAGGAAGGAGCAAGACAAAATCGAAATACACCGGGGATCGTTAACTTGGGAAGAGGTGTTAGTTATCTACTGCTGCATAACAGATTAACACACAGCTTAGCAGCTCAAAACATCACAGGGTTTGCAATCTTACAGATTCTGTGGGTCAGGAATTTGGGCACTAGCTAGGCTCTCTGTGTGTGGTCTCCTGGGAAGCTGCCATGGAGGTGTTAGCCAGGGCTGTGGTCTCATCTGAAGGCTCTGCTGTGGGGCATCCCCTTCGAAGTTCACTCATGAGGTTGTAGGTGGAGGAAAGTAACTCTGGTCGGCTGTTGGGCTGAGGTCACCCTCAGAGCCCTGGCACAGGGGGCGCCCCAACACACCAGTTTGCTTCATCAAAGTTAGCAAGAGGGAGTCTGTCTTTTGTAATCTGACATCCTCAGTGTGGCCGCATTCTGTCATTAGAAGGGAGCTACTCAAGGATCAAGGTGACTATGTGTTCCAGGAGGGGGAATCAGGGGGCCAGCTTAGACGCCATCTGCGGCCACAGAGTGTAAAATAAAAATGGCCACATCCTTTGCTGGTTCATCTCATGGGGGTGATAGCGGTAACCTCATCTCATGGGGGTGATCAGCGGTAACCTCATATCATGGGGGTGATCAGCAGTAACCTCATCTCATGGGGGTGATAGCAGTAACCTCATCTCATGGGGGTGATAGCGGTAACCTCATCTCATGGGGGTGATAGCAGTAACCTCATCTCATGGGGGTGATAGCGGTAACCTCATCTCATGGGGGTGATCAGCGGTAACCTTTTCAGAAAGTGCTTTGGCTTCTGGTCCAGATGGGGAGCGCCAAGGAGGAGGTCTTGAGTCAGAACTCTCCATAGCAATCCACTTCAGGGCTCTGACCTTCTAGTCTCTTCCTCCTTAGAATGGGGATCGTGGGCACTGTCGTGGCATTTCCTGAGTTTTAGATTAAATGTGATAAGGATTAAAGAGCTAGTGAAGACAGCTGACTCAGAGAGCCACCTAGAAATTCCTGCTGAATGAATGAATGAATGAGTTTCCAGTGGACACAGTGGGGGCAAAGTCCTATTTGGAGGCTTTGGTCGTAAGCCCTGCATGTGGCTTCCTCAGAATGTTTGGATTCTGAGACCCACTCCGGCTCCAGGGGAATAGGGCCGATCAGGGACCCTAACCTAGACCTGGGCCTTTCATGGTCAGGAATAAAGGTACTTGACGGCTGGCTCTCACTTCCCAGAGGAGGAACAGCCCAAATGAGGAAGAACAGACACATTCTTCTGGCTTCTCCTTGAAAAAATAAAAATTCTTATCTGATTCTGAAAGTGATGTTCATTGGTGACAGAACTCTAGAAGAGTGAGACAGCTTGCCGGCCTAGGCGTGTCAGGCTGGTGGGGTGGGGTGAGCTCTCCCGGGGCACAGCGGGGCCCCCCCCAGACCTGCCCCACTGCAGCCTCTGGGACGAGCTGGATGGGAAGGGGCGGGGACAGCTCATGGATGATTCTAACTTCCACCCTGGTCACAAGGTACCATGACTGCTCATCTCCTGCGGGTGAGGCTGTGACCTGGGGGGTCACCTATGTCTCCTCTCCCCCAGGTAATATTACGTCAATACCGTCTTCCCTTTGCTTGGGGTACTCTGAACACTCCCTTGCCACACGAGGCTGCTGTCCTCAGATTGGGACCTGTCATCCTAGGCCTTTCTCTCTGCATTTCCGTGCTTACATATTTAATGACAATACAGTTTTGGATTTTTTTTTAAAGAAATGGCATCCCGCCACACATGGCATCCTGTGGCTTACCACCTTTCTACTTGATAATACGTCCTGGTATCTTTCCGTGACCAGACATGTTGCTGACACACCTTCTTTTCATTGCTTCATGATGTTCCAAGCTATGGACGCACTGTGTTCCATTTACCTCCCTATACCCAGGAACTGTTACATCACACCCAAGAGATTTGACTCTTATAAAGCCACACAACCACGGTCAGTGTTTTCCTTCACGCACACACGTGGCTATTCTTGTAGGGGAAGTCAAGAAGCAGAGGGGCTAGGTCCCAGGGGATGCATATTTAAAACTTCCATCATATTAATAATGCCGTATTGTCCAGCGTCATGTCTATTATGAATCACCCCATAACCAGCGGTGTTTTGAGTATCATCTCTCACCACCCTTCTCTTACTCAGTATCTCAAACTTTTAAATGTCCAATAACCTGACATATGACAGAATATCTCATCGAAATCCACCTCTTACTGAGTTTGGGCTCTGCTGTCATACATTTTATCGATCATTTGTGTTTCCTTTGCTGTGTGTGATTGTCGGTCTTTATTCGGCACCTAGTCCTCTTGTTGCCAAGGAAAGATTCTTTACGGATTCTGCTACCAGTGTTTGCCTGTTATAGATGTCCCAACCATTGTTGTCCCCGAGTGCATCTGTTCGTTCTCTTGTATCTTTGGTTATGGTGACTTCTGTCACAGAGAAGTCTAAGCATTTACTTGGCCCAGTTTATCAATATCTTCCTTATGGCTTCTCAAAGCCGCGTTTTGTGTAGCCTGTTCTCTGCTCATCAACTGATTTTCCTGTTTTCCTATTCTTCTTTGTCTCTCACCAGCATCGATGTCCTTGGTCCTTGGCAAAGCTCACCAGGGACCATCTCTACTCAACAAACACACTTTTATTGCTCTGCAGCAACGAGGAGGCCTGCAGGCCGTGGGGACGGAGAGTGTCTCCAAGGATGGGGGCCGGGGTTGTGGGAAATCACCTACAGGATGGGGACATCACGGTGCCTCGGCAGGGATTGGACAGTCTGTAAACTGAGGGGCTGCGGAACAGCACGCGGGTGGGTGGTCCTCTCTTTGGAACATGTGTGTTCGTGTGAAGTCACCATTGGACGAGTTTTTCCAGGACTGTCTCAGTCTGTTCGGGCTGTTCTTAGCAGAATGCCATAGACTTAGAAACAGCAGAAGTTCATTTCTTACGGCTTTGGAGGCTGCAAGCCCACAGCAAGGCCCTAGCAGATTCGGTGTTGGCGAGGGCCTGTCTTCTGGTTCATAGCTAGTGGCCTCCCGTTATAGTCTCACATGGCGGAAGGGGCAAGGGAGCCCTCCGGGGTCTCCTTTATAAGGGCACTAACGTCATTCAAGAGGGCTTCACCCTCATGACCTGATCACCTCCCAAAGGCACCACCTCCTAGTACCATCACCTTGGGGATTAGGATTCTAGCTCAGGAATTCGGACACAAGCATTCAACGCCATTGCAAAGGCTTATCTTAGAACATCTGATTCATGGGGCTGCTCATGTCGTTAAGGGTCTGCCTTCAGCTCAGGTCGTGATCCTGGAGTCCCAGGATCGAGCCCCGCATCGGGCTCCCTGCTCGGCGGGAAGCCTGCTTCTCCCTCTCTCAGTCCCTCTGCTTGTGTTCCCTCTCTGGCTGTGTTTCTCTCTGTCAAATAAATAAATAAAATCTTTTAAAAAAATTCTCAACCACTGTTGTTCGTGAGAATCACCTGGAGAGCTTTAAAAAAAAAAAGAACATCTGATTCAGAATGAACTGGCATTGAGAGATGATGCCTGTCATGGCTTTGGTCTGCCACATTATCTGTTTTGAGCCAAGGTGTGTTGCAAGCTGGGGCTTCTGTTTCAATTCTCAGCTCCCCTGAGAGCCCGGGTGCTAGCAGGACATGAGCTCTCCCTCTCCCAGTCACCGTCCTGGTCTTCCAGGGACAAGGAGCAGGCTGCTCGATTCTGGGCATGCACGATCCGTCCAGACTTGCACCGCTGTTCATTTGCATGTGAGTCAGAACAGAAGCCATTCTGATGCCTCTCACGTCCAGCCCCCTTGTTTCTCTTGTTGGATCAAGAGGGGGCCTGGCAGGGGCACGACAGCGTTCCAGAACCTGGCTCACACACCTCCCGTAGCCACATGGATAAACACCGAGACAAGAGTTTTCATCAGTGCACGAAACCTGTCTCTAGTGTTCCGTGATGGATTTGGATCTTTTTTAGATGACCCTTTGATCTGGATATAGTTTGGTCAGCTTTGTTGGAGTTTGAAGAAGCCGTTCTGTACCTGGTGACTGTCACGTGTCAGGGTCCTGAGAGCACTGTTACTAAGAACAGGAGTGTCCACTAGCAAATGTCCTACCTGAATCAGCAGAGAGCGGGGAATGGCCAAGACAAAGAACAGAAACACGCAGAGAAGCCCATGGCAGGGAGCAAGGGACTTCATGCCATCCTCTGTTCAAGGACCACAGGGACAGGTTTTTTTTTTTTTTTAAAGATTTTATTTATTTTTTTGACAGAGAGGGACACAGAGAGAGAGGGAACACAAGCAGGGGGAGTGAGAGAGAGAGAAGCAGACTCCTTGCTGAGTAGGGAGCCCGATGCGGGGCTTGATCCCAGGGCCCTGGGACCACCACCTGAGAGGAAAGACGCTCAACGACTGAGCCACCCAGGCTCCCAGTGGACAGTTTTTGATGACATTTCTTCCACAGGGTCAATTCCTGACCTTCATGTACAGCTTGAGCCTCAAGGTGAATGTAAGTACCAAGCCCCCGTCAACAGCGAGACTAAATGGCCCAGATTCATTTATTATAATCACTCACTCATCAGGACAGAGAACCCCAAGTGAAGCATCTCACACTAGTGAGTCATTTCGGCCTCAACCAGAAAGAAGGAAATCTCTAGGTCTTTGATTTATTCCCTTAAGAATTCCAGATACCAGTAATTGACAAGCATACTTAAGCCCAGACACAAAATATTTTTGTAGGCAGTTGTTATGTCAATCTTTGGGCAGGAATACGAGTATTTTTTAACCTGGAAGGCACACGACGATTGAAATACACACGATGAACTCATTATTCACTGAGGCATGCCAAAGTTCTCTTTTGATTGGACATTTTTCCTTCTTTTTTCACCCTGAATTTAGTAAACAACAGAACTCTGACAATAGATTTGAATAAATTTAAATTTAGAAGGGGACAAACAGATCAAATTGTTCCTAGTCTCCTTGCTTTAATGAGATGAAGGAACGGGATTTGTTTTAGGCAGTGGCCATTCCAGGAAATCCAGTTATAGTTTAGGCAAAAAATTAATTAATTAATTAATTAAATACATTTATGTTTTTGCTCTGGATTTGAGAATGACAGCATCAAAAAGTGTTGCCAGAGGGCGCCTGGGTGGCTCAGTGGGTTAAGCCTCTGCTTTCGGCTCAGGTCATGATCTTAGGGTCCTGGGATCGAGGCCCACATCGGGCTCTCTGCTTGGCGGGGAGCCTGCTTCCTCCTCTCTCTTGGCCTACTTGTGATCTCTCGCTGTCAAATAAATAACTAAATTATTTTTTAAAAAGTGTTGTTAGAGAATGTAATATTTGCTTAAAGCAGGAAATGGTGATACGTGATATTTGGAAAACACAGCAATAAATGGTAATGATTACCAGGATCTTTAATCTTCAAAAAAAATTAAAAATTTAATGTGATGCTAAGGCACAGAGACATAACATTTTGGTATATGTCACACACACACACACACAGAATTTTACACGCATGCACACACACCTGTTCCCCTAAGGCCTCCTCACACCTCCAGCAGCACTGACGCTGTTTAATGCATTGTCCTCTGTCAGGTGAGGAACCCATCCCAGGAAGGTGCCTGGCCTCCCCACCTTGCCCCAGCCTCTCCTCTGAATGCTGGTGCCCCTCTCTACATCCAAGGTCAAGGTCCCCTTGCTCTGGGTGCCACGTCAATCCCCACCTGCCCCCCACTCTTGCCCCTCACTGTTTCCTTCAATCTGTTGCTGTCATGTAGCGAGGGTTAAGGGGAGCCAGGATAAAGACAACTATGTTCAAACCTGATGTTCCAGTCATTATTTCTTCTTCTCCTTCTCCTTCTTCTTCTTCTTTCTTTTTCTTCTTCTTTTAATACTTAATTTATTTATTTGACAGAGAGAAATACAGCTAGAGAGGGATCACAAGCAGGGGGAGTGAGACAGGGAGAAGCAGACTTCCTGCTGAGCAAGAAGCCCAATGCGGGGCTCGATCCCAGAACCCCAGGATTATGACCTAAGCTGAAGGCAGATGCTTAATAACTGAGCCACCCAGGCGCCCCTGGTTGTCCCAATTTTATTGATACTTGTGACCCTTTTTCTGTTCAGAGGAATAACACTTAAGGGAATCTCAAGCACAGCCTTGTCTTTGTTCACTTGAGCGCATCTTCTGAGCTTAGATTTCCTGAACCAGCACTGCAGGGTCAAAGCCATGAGCCTTTAGAGGTTCCTGGGCAGGCCACTAACTACCTCCAAAAAGACTTCTACCCATGTGGGAGAAGAGGGTCCGTCCTTGGGTATTCTAATTTTTAAAAAAGGTTCTCATGTGGCGAGGCCAAGTACCTCAACACTGTTTAAATTTATATATCTGTAAAAGTTTGTGAGAGGCCACTTCACAGCCATTAGGATGAGTGATAATAACGAGCACTGATTGGGGCACCTGGGTGGCTCAGTTGGTTAAGCATCTGCCTTCGGCTCAGGTCATGATCCGGAGACCCGGGATCGAGCCCCGCATCGGGCTCCCTGCTCTGCAGGAAGCCTGCTTCTCCCTCTCTCACTCCCCCTGCTTGCGTTCCCTCTCTAGCTATGTCTCTCTCTGTCAAATAAATAAAATCCTTTAAAAAAAATAACGAGCGCTGACAAGAATGTGGAGAAATCGGAATCCTGTGGTTTGCTGAGGGGAATGTAAAATGGCGTAGCCGCTGTGGAGAACAATATGGCGGTTCCTTAAAAAGTAAAACATAAAGTTGCCATTTGATTCAGCAGTCTTATTACTTTCGAGTACTGAAGGAATTCAAGAAGGAATTGAATTGAAAGACTTGAAAGGAAGTGAAAAGAAGGACTCAGAAAGATTCTTGTATCCTCATGTTCACAGCAACTCTACTCACAGTCGCCAAAAAGGCAGAAATAACCCAAATGTCCATTGACAGTTGAGTGGATAAGCAAAATATATATCCATACAATGGAATGGTACTTAGCCTTAAAACAAAGGCAGTCCTGAATCATGCTACCAGGGGGATAAACTTTGAGGACATGATTCTAAGTGAAAGAAGCAAGTCCCAGAAGGACCAATACTGTATGATTCCAATTGCCTGAGGTCCCTGCAGTGGTCAAATTCATAGAGACAAGAAGTGAAATGGAAGGTGCCAGGAGCTGGGAGGAAGGAGGGGACGATGTTGTTTAATAAGGACAGAGTTTCAGTTTTGCCAGATGAAAAGGGTTCTGGAGATGCGTGGTGGTGACGGTGCATAACAGTGTGAGTGTACTTAATCCCACTGAACTAGACACTTAAAAGTGGCTAAAATTATAAATCTTATGTATATTTTATCACAGGTAAAAAAAAAAAAGTCAGGGAGAGAAACCTTCCTTTCAATGTTGATGAACCAACCCTATTTCCTTTTTTGTGAGTTTTCTCTTCGTGTTCTCTTACGCCTAAGTTCCCAGTTACCAGGATGAGTGGAGGGGTCATCTCAGCAACACTGAGCAGTGGCCTGACCCAGCCTTCTTGAGGCCCCTGTGTGGAGCCCCAGGGGGTCATTGGAACTAAAGTGGGAACCGAAGAGGCTTCTGGGCAGTGTCGGGAGGGAGGAGCCCTCTGGAGGAAGTGGGCTTCCTCAGGCCCAGTGTCACGATCCAGTGGGCTGGAAGAAGGATGTTAAGGAGAAGCCCTTGTCTGAAAGGGGTCCTGGCCCCCAGAAGGCGTTCATAGGACCCAGGGGTCTGGCATCTCAGGACCAAGCTGCCTGTCTCTGGGTCCCAGCTGGACTCAATGCCCAGCAAGCTCTTCTCAGGTCTTACTCCCTGTGTTCTGAGATCTGGGCCATCTGGGGTCTTACTGTCTGGCCCACTAATCTCTAAGACAGGTGGAGGTCCCCCGTGCATCACAAAACCTTGGGGAGGGTTTCTAGAAAGCACATGCACTTTCTCCACACACATCCTCATCTCTAGTACCTATTCAAGCAGTCTCAGCACACAGCCCTGGGGACCCAGAACCCTAATCAGGCCCCAGCTCATTTCTGGTCAAGCCCTGCCACCAGGGGGCAGTGTAGCCTGCAGGGAGCTACTGTCCCCAGAGTTTCTGCTTCCAGTCCAGGAGGACGCCCCTTGGGTAGACCATCCCCAAGGCCCCCGCAGACACTTTTTGCTCAGGTCTAGAAGCAGTTCTCTATTGTCCCAGTTGTCTAAGCAGCTGGGGACCTCTGAGGTGTCTGCTAATCCCCAGGGAGGCAGCCGGAGCAGGCCAAGGCACAAGTGGGGTTTGTTCCTGGGGTACCAGGGGGGTTCAGGTTTCAAAAAGCAATCAAACTATCCTACCATATTGACATGCTAAAGAAGAAAACTCACATGATCCTACCAACTGATCAGAAAAAAAACATTTGAAAAAATTTAACTCTCGTTAATGATAAAAATTCTAAAAATAGGGGAAAAGGGGGCACCTCCTCAGCTTGAAATAGAGCATCTGTGAACTACCTACGGTTGATATTAAGACTAAACATTCTTCCTCCAAGGTCAGGAATAAGGCGAGGACGTCTGCCCTCACCAGTCTTATTCAACATAGTGCCAGAAGTTCTGGCCAGTGCAATAAGGCAAGAAAAGAAAAAGAAAAATCGCTAAGATAGGAAAGAAAGGACTAAAAATGCCCCGATTTGCAGAGGACATAAATTGTCTACTGGGAAATTCCCAAGGAATCTACCAAAAACCCTCTGAGAACTAATAAGTGAATCTAGAAAGGTCACCCAACATAAGCATCCAAAAAAAAATTTTTTTCTATTTTTATACCCTGGCAGTAAATACATAGACACCGAAATTAAAATACTTCAGCATTTCAAATGCTCCAAAAGTGAAAACATAGATGTCAAGCTAACGAAACATATACAGAATCTGGACACAGAAGAGTGCGCAACACTGAGAGAAAAAAGAACCACGCTGTTTGTTTGCACGGCAAGCTGGACAAATCTCCAGAGAATTATGCCAGTGAAAGACCCAACGCTGAAGAGTCACATACTCCATCATTTAATTCTCTTTGTTAGGACATTATTGAAATGGCAGAATCACAAGAACGGAGAATGGATTAGCGGTTGCAGGAGTCAGGCGCGGGAGAGGGTAGGTGTGGGTATAAAAGGGCCACAAGAGGGAGCCTCTGGTGACAGAGCTGTCACCTGACCCTGCCCATGTCGGTACCGGGCGATGATGTACTGCAGCTTTGCAAGATGTTACCATCGGGAGGAACTGGGGAAAGGAAGCAAGGGGCCTCTCTGTACTGTTTCCTACAATTGAATGCGAGTCTGTAATTATGTCAAAAAAATAAAATGTTCAATTAAAATGGCTTTTTTAAAGTACAGAACAGGTAGTAATGTGTAATTTGGGTCACGCTGAACAAATCCCAAGCACGCAGACTGTGAGGCTGGGGTTTGCTTTAACTACATGTTTCACAATAAACTAGTATGAACATTAGAATGTGGGCCCTGCCCTTGGCAACCCCATCAGGAGCTCTAGCACAGAACCCAGACGTTGTACTTTTAAAGTTTCTAAGCTTCACTTTGGGGAAGGGGCCATTAGTTCCTATTCCTTTGAGCTTGGTCCTTGCTCCCCCCTTCCTGTTACCACCCCGCTGTTGCGCCCTCAGGGCTCTGCTCTCTGCCTCCGTGGCCCTGCAAAGCTTGCATCTCCTCTTGCCTCAGGTTTCCCTCGAGAAGAAGGGTCCTGGCTTCTCCGGGGGGCCTACGGCACCAGCGATGACAAGGCACATGGGCTCCCCACGGAGGCTCCTCACCTCGCGCCAGGGGGTAGGCGCTCATCTCCACCTCCCTGTGACAAGGACATTCTAGTCAAGGAGGCTGTTTATCGTTGCCCTCTACTTAGGCCAGGATCCCTCTTGGGTCATACTTGCTTAAAAAATGGGTTGCAACACAGCCTTGCGTGTTTCCACATGTCTGGGGAGGGGGCTGGCATTCCGCCACAGGAACCTGTTGGGGAGGCCGGAAGGTGCCTTTTTCCCTCCCAGTCCTGCATGCATGGCAGCCAGCTTGCCTCTCTGGGCTCCCTCCCTACCCCACCCCAGGGCTGCGGGGAGTCACAGCCACACCCTGTGCGGGGCGACCCTGCCTGCCTCCTGTCCGCGGAGCTGGGTGGGCGGTGCACACGGGAGTCTTCAACACTGCTGAGCGGGACCGGCACCTGGCCGGAGATGGGAGGCGTGGAGTGCTGTGGATGCGGCGCCCTTGAGTAGTCGCCGTTGGCTTTGCTGTTTGTGGCCACGGCCAGGCCAGCGCGCACGGAGACCACAGCGGGACAGCTTCTGCGGAGCCAGCTGCTGGGGTTGCTTCATGCTCTGTCCTCACTCTGCGTCTCACTGCCCATCCCTGCCCTGCCCTGCCCTGCCCTCCCTCCAGGCTCCTTGTAACCCCTCCCAGCCCTACTCTCTCTCTGACTGGCCCCTCAGCCTCAGCCATCAGCAGCCTCTGGGCTCGAGACATCACCCTGCCTCGCAGGGATATGGGGAGCTGCTGCTGCCACAACCATGTTATTCCCCTTAAACCTTGGTCGGCTCATGCCACCCTCTCTCAGAACCATCCTGGTCTCTCTTGCCATGTTACATCCCGTTGGCCCTGGGCCCCACATGCTGCTCTGGCACCCCTAGCCCCTCTGCCCTGGGTCTTAGCAGCAGCTTCTCAAAACTCCAGTCTTCTAGGCTCGAGCGCTGCATGCAGAGCCCTTCTCCAAGCGCTCTGACTTCTCCAAGACAGGGCTTGCTGGGCTCCTGGGACTTGTGGTTGTTGGAGGGTGCTGGATGGTGTGTCTTATCCCCAGAACCGATGACTTCAAGGTCAGAGGCAGGGTGGATGTGCTGGGTTGGGGTTTGGGCGCTGTGCCCTCAGCCACTGGACCACAGGCTTGGCTCCCTCCCAGCCCCCCAGAACTGCTTATCTCCAGACCTCCGAGGAGCCCACACATGAATTATTGTCTTTGTGCCCTCAGGATTCTCTGTAGCCTCCTTTGCCAGCTCATCTTCATCTGGCCGCCCTCTGCTCACAGGCACCCAGGGACCGGCTTGCAGAAAGAGGAAGCACCCAGGTGCTGAAAGTGGTCAGTGTTTCTCCATTGGTGGGGGAGGGGGTCACGGGTCACCGTGGCCGTGTGTGACATCAGATAGGGTCCTGTCTCCCTGGGTTAGGGGAAGATCCCACAGCCAAGCCTTGCATGTGTTCCCCTCTCCTCCCCAGCGACATCAGATGGGGTCCCATCTCCCTGGGTTTCCCTACCATGTGTTTCCCTCCCCTTCCCAGCTTCTCCAGATACAGGAGGTCATGGTGCCGATGTGGCTTAGATTCCAAGGACCCCCTTGTCCTGTCACAGGGTCTGTTACTACTTAATCACACATTTCCAACTGAGCACCCCCCCACTGTGTGTGCTTGGAAGCTTGTTGCAATCAGTGCTGTCCGGTGAGGCCAAATCACAGCCCCGTCCTTAATTAAGTGCAACGTTCGGAGCCCGGGACGCTGTATCTTCATGGGGGTGGGAAAACTGATCCTGCTGTGTTTCACGCAAAGGACCACGGGACCAGCACCTGCGGGGCGGCCTCTGCAAAGCAGCAGGAGTTGAGCTCTGACCAGAGAGTCTCATCCCTGATCCCTTCCTGAGCGTGGGGTCCTGTAGGGTCTGATCACCTTCTTCCTGCTCTGTGCCTATGTGTAGAGGGCTTCCTTTGAATGACCTCACATGGTGTGATGGATTCCAGGGGCTGCAGCCTCCCCTCTGAGTGACCAGGCAGCCCCAGTGGCCCACAGTCTCTCTCCGGGGTGTTCTGGAATGTACAGGAAAGTATGATGAGCTCCTTAGTCCTTCACCTCACTTACAAGCTGTTTCTGTTTTGCCTCATTTTCCTTCTCACTTTCTGCATAAATATGCATGGCCCCATCACTGCCACACTGCTGTGATGAGTGTTATTCCCGGGCAATGGGGGGCAGTGTCTGGTCTTTTAGCCCTAAATCCATGACAAGTTTCAATTAAGAGCAAAAACACTCAGTGCAAATATCCCCCCCCCCATTTCACCCACTTCCCTCCCTTCCCCCACCTCTGGGTAACACCCATCTGTTCTCTATATCTATGAGTTCATTGTTTTTTGTTTTGTATTTTGCATATAAGAGAGATCATACAGTATTTTTCTTTCTCTGTCTGACTTATTTCACTTGCATAATACTCTCAAGCTCTGTCCATGTTGTCTCAAATGGCAGGGTTTCCTTGTTTCTCCTGGCTGAATAATATTTCATCGGAATACATATCACAGTTTTTTAAAGCCATTCAGTCATCAAAGGACACCTGGGTTGCTTCCATAGCTTGGGTTTCGTAAATAATATGGCAATGAACATGGGGGTGCAGATACCCCTTTGAGTTGGTGTTTTCATTTTCTTCAGATAAATATCCAAAAGAAGGCTGAACGGATCTGATGGTGGCTGTTTTAATTTTTTGAGAAACTTCCGTGCTGTTTTCCATAGAACTGAACCAAGCCACACTCCCACCAACAGTGCAAAAGGGGTCCCTCTTCCCCCCATCCTCAGCAACACCTGTTATTTTCTTGTCTTTTTTGATAACAGCATTGTAACAGGTGTGAGCCGACATCTCGTTGTGTTTTGTCAAGTTTCGATTCAGGAAATTTAAGGCTGATGCAACACTATTGCGAATACACCAGTCCATACTCAAATCTCACTAGTTGTACCAAAAATATTCTCTCTAACTATGTTCTCCCATCCAGGACCATGCCCTGAATTTTGCTGGCTGGTGTCTGGAGTGGCCCCTGGCCCTTCCCGCATCCCTGATCTTGGCACAGGGCCCCTGTCTGCAGCGTGCCCCTTGCCTGGCATGCCTGACCATTTCTTCCAGATCCCATGTTCATGGCCACACAGTCTGAGTGACGCCGGGTCCTTCTCCAAAGGCCTGCACCACTCCCTGGCGAAGGTAGTACCTTGCAGGTGTCCTCACCTGCGCCGGTGATAAGGGAGCCCTCTGGAGAACTGCTGAGGCTGAGTAGACATCTCCCCAGGACCTCTCCCCCAACCGCTTTCTAGCACCTGTTGGCAGTTCCTGCCTGAGTCAGTTATTACTATGGTAGTTGCAAGATAATGACCTTGAGTTCCTTCACTTGCTCTCCACGTATTGGTTGGCATTCTACTGCAAGGACGAACCATTGGTTTCTGGTCTCATGTGTCCGTTGCACGTACGGGCTTGCAGGATTTTGCTTTATTCAGGACGTTAGGATCTGTGACTGTCTTGCTCATACTGATGCCGTCAGCCGGGCTCCCACGTCCTCCGACATGCTCCCATCTGCTCTGAGCACTTCCTTGCTCTCTGTCTCCACAACCTGCTCCAAACCCAGCTGATGCTTTCACTGCCCCAGCCCCAGAATCTGCCACTTCTCCCTGGTCCCTGGAGAGCGGGGTGTTTCTTCAACACTGAGATCTAGGAGCTAGGTGCTCATTTGCACCGGGGGTCATCTGGGCACGAGAAAGAACTATGGTAACTAACATCATGAGTTCACGCTGTCACTTCCAGCCCCGCTCCAGCCCCGCTCCAGCCCCGTGGGTTCCGACTTGCGCCCCCCAGCCCACATCTGCACCCCCTCCCCGACAGCTCACAGCACCGCTGGATTTCTTATCTCGTTTCTCCTCCGAGCACAAGACTGCTCAGAATCTCTGTACCCACCACTGCAAATGGCACACCCACGAAGCTTCCTCTGCACTTCTTGTCTTTAGACCGAGTCTGTAGTAAGAGTTTTGTGTTCTGAAATTAATTGGGCTTGTTTTTTTTGTTTTCTTCCCTGTGGTTTCCTTCTTTATTTGAAATACAATTGGGTTTGGTTTTCTGTTTGTACTCAATTTCGGGTTCCGTATCCATTGTTCTTGATTGAATTTTCTTGATGATTGTAAGCAGACATTAACAGGGATCAAGATTGGAGCTGTCGCTATGGTTTCTTTTGCACATATCGGGGGATCCATACATTCATGTGTGTTTCTATTTTTCTTTCTCAGCAAAAGGTAGCCTATTAGTTGTGGCTTGTAAATGTAGGCTGGAACTACCCCCTTATGATCCAGAAGGTCACTCCATGAGACTTTCCCCTGCATGGCTGCTGATCTGTGGTTCTAGATCGTTCCCACACTTATAATGGCCTGCAATGAGTGCATTTCTTCCCATGCATTTCACACTGTTGGATGTATACCTTCAGGGTGAATTCCCAGAAGTAGGGCCACAGATCCAAGGGTAAAGGTATATGCAGTCTCGTTAGATAGCCCCAGATTCCCCTTGGCACTGAGACATTTTGCAGCCTGGGCTTATGAGTTTTACCTAACTTGCAGGTGAGCTATCTCAGGGGGGTCAATGAGCACTTTCCTCTGTATAAATGAACGTGAGCATCCCTGTGGGTGTTTATGACCACGTTTCTATCGTGCGTTGTGTCTTATTTGTATCTTTTGCCCATTATCCTTTCTGTCTCCATTCTTGATCGTTAGGAGTTCTTTATCTAGGAGGGATATTGGCATCTAGCCCGCAGGGACTCTCCATTTTCCACGTTTCGTCTGTCTCTGCTTATGTCACCTTTCACCCCGGGGCAGTGGTTTTCTTCCCACATCGCTGAACTTTTGTGTGTTCCCAGTTTAACTTTGTGAAGGTGTGAGGTATACGCCCAACTGTGCCTTTTTCTAAATGTTTTTAGTGTCATTTGCTTTTAATAAGTCCATTTTCCCCTTCCTTTGTCAGATACCGAATCTCCAAATGTTCCCCAATTTTTAAAAAAGATTTTACTTATTTTACAGAGACAGAAAGCACACATACATGCATGCACAAGCAGGCGGAATGGCAGGCAGAGGGAGAAGCAGCTGCCCGCTGAGCGGGGAGCCTGACGCGGGGCTCGATCCCAGGACCCCTGGACCATGACCCGAGCCAAAGGCAGACAGACGCTCAACCGACTGAGCCACCCAGGTGCCCCCCGAATTTTCTCTACCAGTGCCATCCAGTAGAAATAGAATGCCAGGCATGTGTATCATTTTAAATTGTCTAGGAACCACATTTTAAAAAATAACAAGAAGCCGGTAAGATGAATTTTAATATTTTTTCACTTAATATAACCAGATGTCATTTCAACATGCCGTCAGTGTAAGTGAATGGCTGATGAGGTAGCCTGATGTTTTTTGCTCAGACGGTTGTCTGCGTTGTTGTTGTAGCTGGTTTCCGCAGGACCGGCCACATCCCAGGGACTTGGCGGCCACTCCTGGACAAGTAGGGCTGTGCCAGCCTGTCCCTCCTGCGCATCTGTTGGGGGACACTCCTGCGCTGTCATGTTTAGAAGGGCGTAGAGGGTGTTCGCAAGTCCGGAAGGGCCCTTGTTCTTCCCACTGGAGGCTGACTTGGCTCTCTCCCCCCAGAGAACATCCTCATTCTCCAGGAAGAATTGTCTTCTCAAAGCATCGGGGGCAGCTGACATTTTGGTGAGAGAACCTTCTCTTTTGGGGGGAACTCAGGCTAGGAAAATGTGTCCCTCCTTCATTTTGCTAATGGAGGGCTGTTCATCTGTTCGATACTCATGACTCCTTAGGACTCCTTAATACTCAATTTTCTTCTGATCCTCAGACCTCAAACCAGCTTAATAATAACTTACTTGGAAATTATCTGAAACGTGAAAATAAAAATAGAAGCCTTATTATATACCTTACTATACTGTTCCTTAATTAGGTAGGTAAGTGCTTGATGTCTTGGGCTACTGGGATATCATTCGGAATAAAACGGACTCTGGTTTTCTGGTTTGGTTTTGTTTGTTAAAGACATGTGCCTGTGCTCACACCCCTGACTTCACACGAAGTACACTTTAACTGCCTTTCCGAAAACCTGGGCTTTTTCTGTTTCTTCCATTTTACTCTGCCTTCCATGGATAACCCTCGCCTGTGTAAGGTTCTCATCGGGACCCAGCAGAGGTCCCGATGCAGCTTTCTGCTGGGAGTTTGTGTTCCGGGGGTTTGAGCATCGCCTTGGGGAGTGCCCGAGTTCTTCCTGCCCTGCCTGCTGTTCAGAATTCCACAGCACAAGCAAATAATGTTTGGTCTCTTCGGTCTAGCCACTGGAGTCAGGCTGACCACACTGCTGGACCTCTGAGCGGGAGACGTGCGAGGTTAGCCGTGGGGAACGATGCACAAAATCGCTTCCTTCCCCGCTGACCTTGCTTGGTATGCAGACACTCGTCACCATTACTCAGCGCCTCACGGAACGGGAGCTTCAAGTTTTTCATCTGCAGAGCTGTGCTCGGGGCAGAAGCAGCCGGGTCTGTGTCCAGGGCTCCTCCTTGCCCAGCAAGCGCCCCACGCTGCGGTGGGGTGGGCCAGCCTGGTTCTGGGGCTTTGCCTATTTTCCTTTGCTTGGACGCCTTCACAGTCTATTTTTTTAACTTTTTTTCCAGTAGGTAACACAGTCTCAATATTCAAGATCCCAGAACCAGAGAAAGATGCACACCCAGGGGGAGTTCTGCCTGCCGCTCCTCCTGTTTGCCGACGCCCTTCCTGTCTCCCACTGCTGGGGCCACTTCCTGGTAGCCTTCCAGGCCGCCACTGCGTATGTGAGCATGTATCTTTCCTCCCGCTCCCTTTCTCATGCATGGGGCGGCACGCTATGTCCACTGGCGTTTTTTTTTTTTAATTGCAGTCGGACCGCTTACCGTGAGTTCTCCCCTCCCCATGGATTCTTCTTCTGTACGAACCATAGGCTCAGTGTTGTGCAGGAGACCCCTAGAGCGTCCCCATCGTGTATCACTGACACACTGTGCCCATTGTATTGGTTTTTATTATTTATTATTTTTAATTTTTTAAAATTGTAGTAAAACATGCACGAGGAAGTTTGCCATTTTAACTACTTTTAGGTGTATAGTTCCGTGACATTCAGCGTGTTCACCCTGCCGTGCCACCATCCCCACCATCCGTCTCCAGAACTTTCCATGATCCCCAAAGGACACTCTGGTTCCCATTATATGCTAAATCCCATCTTCCCTTCCCCAGCCCCTGGAAGCCTCCGTTGTCCTTTCTGCCTCTCTGGACTTGACTCTTCTAGGGACCTCATTCACGTCCCATTGTGGCTGACTTGTTTCAGTCACCCCATTGTCTTCAAGGTTTATTCATGTTGTAGTAGGCGTCTCCGTCCTCTTTACGACTAGTATTCCTGCTAAGAATGAAGACAACATCCCCTTCCCTCCTCCGAATGCCTCAGTGGTTCAGCCAGGGCAAAAATGGAGTTCTCACCCCGTCTGCAGCCGCCCCATCCCGGGCCCCTGCCAACGCTGGGCCCTCCGCAACAGCCCTGCTCGGCCACCTGTTGGGGCTGCACTCGCTCTGCCTTCCTCCTCGTGCTGTCTGGAGCTCCTCTTACCCCACTCCACACTGGTGTGCATACTCACTTCATTTTGATAATTTACATTCTCTCCCATTTAGAGAGTAAGTCCCACAAAGGGCAGAATTTCTGTCTGGGGGGCTCGTTCGTGCTCCCCAGAAACTCACTCAGTGCTAGGGTTCTAACAGCGCCATTCAGGCATGAATGGACATACAAATGTGGCATGTACGTACACCGGAACATCATTCAGCCTTTGAAAGGGCAGAAGGGGCGCCCGGGTGGCTCAGTCGTTAAGCATCTGCCTTCGGCTCAGTTCATGATCCCAGAGACCCGGGATCGAGTCCCACATCGGGCTCCCTGCTCAGTGGGAAGCCTGCTTCTCCCTCTCTCATTCCTCTGCCTCTGTTTCCTCTCTCGTTATCTCTCTCTGTTAATAAATAAATAAAATATTTTTTAAAAAATGCAGGAAATCCCAACATGGGCTGCAACATCAATAAACCTTGAGGATATCATGTTAAGTGAACTAAGCCAGACATACAAGGAGAAATACTGTAGGATTCCACTTACATGACGTACCTGGAATAGTCAGATTCCTAGAGACAGAAAGTAGAACAAAGGTTGCCAGACACTGGGGAGGGGGAGTGAGGAGGTGTTTAAGGGGGGTGGATTTCTCTTTGGGAAGGTGATGAAGTTCTGGAGACGGACAGTGGTAAGGGTTGCACACAGTGTGGATGTGCTTAATGCCAGGGAGCTCGACACGTAAAAGGGCCAATTGTGTTATGCATGTGTGTTTTGCGACACACAGATACTCACGCACACATGTGTGTTCCAGGAGTGGATCTCAGGGTCTTTCCAAGAAGCATTCAACACGTCCTTGTGTGTCTGTGATGGCGGCTGTGTCCCTTCTAGAACTGAACCTGTCCCCGAGGGCTGCAGCCCACTGTGCAGCACACACTTCCAACCCCACCTTCAGAAGCCCAGGGCAGCAGGACCGGGGGCTTCCCCCAACTGAGGGGTCGTGGACGGCACACAGAGCTGGCTGTCTTTAGCTGGGTACAAGGAAAGGAGCCCCGGCCTCGGCTTGGCCTAGATCTCTCAGACCTAGATGCAGCCCCTAGACCCAGCCAGCCCCAGCCTCAGATCTCCGACTCCAGTCCCAACCCCAGACACCAGCCACAGGCCTTAGACCCAACCTCAACCTTAGGACCAGCCCCAGCCCCAGACCCCAGACCC